>JAGVSN010000123.1:0-30749 GCA_022651745.1 Parapsyche elsis
AAAGTTTTGTTGTTAAAATTTTAAAAAAATTTTTTTTCTTTTTTACCTGGGAGTTTTAAAATTGGGCAATAAAATTTATAAACTTTTAATATAATTAGAAAATGAAATAAAAAGCATTAATAGTGAAAATTTTAAAGCATAAAAATGTAAAATTATAGCATAATATCAAATTTAACTTAGAAATATATATATATGATTACATAAATAGTTAGTATCTTGTATAATTCATTATATATATAATTTTTATGTAAAACGTTTGTATTTATTATACTACATGCTATTGCATAATAGTTCTTACTATGACATAAATGTTATCACCTAGATGACGTATATATATTGAATAAAATAACGTAATGGGATATAAGAGTCCAAAAAAATTTTAAAACTTTTTATACATAGATCTATAGTAACATATTACATAATTTAACATCTAAGACTATATATTTTTCAAATTTTTCTTGATTTTATCTAGATGTAGAATTAAAAAACAAGAACAATGAGTCTGTTTTTCAAAAATAAAAATACAAAAATCATCATCTTTTTTGACAAAGAAACAAAAGAAACATTAAAAAAAGGCTAAATAAAACCGTGGGTAAAAAAGACCTGTGTCATTAGATCTAAGGATATGGGAAGATGCGCTATGTTTGTCCATTTCAATGAGCTATCAATGGGTACTATACGATAAAAACTTCGGCCCTCCCCCCCCCCAATAGTATAGTAGTGGGATATGTCCTTCTGGGACAAACCCCCCCCATGGGATTTTTTTTGGAAATGCCGCCCCCCCATGGGATTTTTTTTTTTTTGGGAAATTTTCAAATTTTTTTTTTTTTTTCAGGACAAAAAACCCCCCCCCTTCCCACTAGAATTTTTTTCAATGTAAATTTTTTTTCTGAACTCTATTTTATTTTAGAGCAATTTTAGTCACTTTTTCAAAATTGAGATATTTAAAATTCTATCTTATTTCTATTGAATTCACAGAGAATGAGCAATCTCTATTTCGAAAGGTAGTCCCAAAAATTTATTTTGGGAAAGTTCTATCATTTAAAAAAAATTTTCCCCTGTTTATTTTTTTTCCCCAAAGACCCCATTAAAAAACTTTTCCCTTTTACCAATTTCAAAACTTAAAATTCAATCTTGTTTCACAATTTTATTTTTTAGATAAATAGCCATCTCAGATTTTTCCTAAATCATTTTGAAAAAAAATGTTACAACACTATTTTGGTTTTAATCAGGAATTAGTTAATTTAAAACCATATTTTACCTGCCATGCCTAAAAAATATATTTTCTATCAACGCTATCTCCCCATAAATTTTAAAAAATACGTCAATGGCCAAATCTGATAAGACTAGGATTTTATCAGAAAAAAAATTCGCAATTTTATAAAATTTTAAAAAAAATTAAAAATAAATTATTTTAAAATTCTTTTATTTTCATGAACCCCCCTTTTCAATTGAAATATTTTCTTTAAGAAAATGCTATTTCATTGAGTTTAAAACATTTATTCATGGTTATCTCCAAATTCTATGCCGATAAAAATTATTTTTTTCACTGGACACCTAATTCAACTATTTAAAACCACAATTATTATTTTAAAATGTCGTTTGTTTTATCGCATCAATTTTTTAATTCAAAAAATTTCTATATAAGCAGTCGCATTTTCATTAAATTCATTATTTTGACCATGTCAAATTTTTCTCGCAGCAGCTCCAGTGCCGAAGCCAATTCAGAATTTTCAATGGACAACAGATCGAGGAGGAAGATTACGAGGAACCTTTCGATGATGGGATTCTTGAGATGGGAGGAAGAGGAGAATAAGAAGGACGAGAGGAAGGCTATGATAGACTCTCTCAGACCATGGAGAACCTTCTTCATCAATAGGCCAAGGACCAGCTGTTATCAGACAATAAACCAGAAATAATTGTGAATGGGCAATCTATTTCACTGGCTGATTGGGTCAAAATTGAGAAAGCAAAATTATGGGAAGAAGCTTTGGCAGAAACATTGAAATTGTATCCTCACATGGCTAAGTCTTGGAAGTATATGGCTCCAGAAATTGTGAAAGAGATGGTGCGGATGGCGACTGGTGTCACATATGATTGTAAATAATGTATTTAAAAAATCTATATTTTTTATTGTTGTTATTTATTTTGTTTCATGTGTGCATTTTTTAAGGGTTTTAAGAGTTTAAGAGTTTTAAGAGAAAAGTTTTAATCTTAATTTAAATTCTTAATTTGAAATTCTAATTTGAATTTCAAAAATTTCTAATTTCAATTTGAAAAAATTTTGAATTCTCAATTTAAAATTTCAAATTTTAAATTTCAATTCTAATATTTCAATTTGAAATTTCAATTTAAATTTCATTTTTTAATCAATTTTAAATTTTGAAATTTCAAATTTCAATTTCAATTTAATATTTTCATTTTAAAATTTCAATTTGAAATTCAATTTTAATTTATTTCATTTTGAAATTGAAATTTCAAATTTCATTTTGAAATTTCAATTTGAAAATTTCAAAAAATTTCAATTCTAATTTGAATTTCAATTTTTCAATTTAAATTTTAATTTAAAATTCAATTCTAAATTTGAATTTTTTTTACATTCAAGTTTGAAATCTTAATTTTAAATTTAACATTGTTTTAATATTTTAAATATTTTTTATATTTTGAATATACCGCTATGTAAAATATATTTTAAAAATACGTTTGTTTTAATGCATTAATTTTAAAATTATATATGAAATTTGTGTAATTAATATATAAACGAATGCTTTTCAGATATTTTTTTGATCATGTCAGAAATGAATTCTAATGTCAATTTTATCGCGAGGACTATTACAAACAATACGCGTGGTTACGCAAGTCGCAATACAGGAAAACTGTCAAAATGAACAGAAGATGGAGAGCCAACCTCAGAAATGAACTCAAGTATATTCAAAGAAAGAAAAGAAATATCATGGAACAGCTCGGTATAGAATCGAACCATAAAAATCATCAAGACCAGTTTAATAAGTCTCAACTCAAGGAAACTCAAGTTCAATTCAAAATATTCAAAACGAATTAAAAAAGACTCAAAGTCTGTTTTGGACATTTTTAGATGAGTTTAAAATGAACAGGATGAACTCAAGAAAGTTCAGGATAAACTCGTGGAGGTTCAGGACGAATTCAGGAAGACTTGGACTGAGCTACAATTAACTCGGGAGAGAGTTCGTTACCTGAGATGATGATAAATTGTTAATAATGAATAAATGTATAAAATGATTAAGTCTTTCGTTTTGACTTTTAGTTTTTATTGTTTTATTTTATGGTATATTTTATAGTATTTAAATATTAGGTATTAAAATTTGAGTATTTAAAACATTTGACAGAAATTGTTACTTAGCGTGGAGTGAGCGGAGCGAACGATTTAATTGACCAGGCATAAAAAAAATACGATTTATTATCCAATTATAAAATATTGACGTGTGTAAATCTAGACCCCCCTTATATTATCTTTCGAAAAAAGTAATATGTAACTTACATATAGGTTCTTTCACAAAAACTAAAATACCTTAGGTATTTAGGTAGTGTTTAAATTTCGATTAAATCTTTTTTTTAATGTTTGTTTTACTGCATCAATTTATTAAATCAAATTTTAAATGAATCAATCTACATCACATCTTTTAATAAATTTAAAATGATACATCAAATAAAAAAAAAGGTTTTATTATAAATTTAGAATACAATTATTTAATAAAATCAAACTGATATCGATACTTTTCAATTTACAATATTAATGATATAGGTATTTCTCAATTTTAAATATCTTGCTTAGAATTTTTATGACTGGATATTTCTAATAAATACTAATTAAAAGACATATTTTTTTTAAAATTACAATAAAGACATATTAGGGTAATCTATTTATAGAATGACGTCATTCTTTCAACCAATCAGAATTGTTCACAAATTCGAAATCCAAGATAACAAAGACATTATGACTCATAATGCAAGATGAATGCATGCCAAATGCATGCAAATGCATGCTAAGTGCATAAAGCATGCATGCTGAGTGCAACTATCACAAAGACATTATGACTCATCAATCTATTTATAGAACAAGATATTAACCAATAGAAATTAGATTAACAAAATTTTGATTTATAATTGGTCTATAAACAATCCCATTTAGTATAAAAAGAGTAACAATTTAATCTCAATCATTCATAAATTTTCAAAATTTTCAAAAAATTCAAAAATATGAACTCTCAATCAAATCTTTCACAAACGATGTCTCAAGAATCACAAGGTATTTTATTTAATATTATTTTTCAGATATTTATTTTAATTTTAGAGACACCAAGAAAACGACTATCTATGTCACCAGGAGTGAACAGACTCTTTAAAAAGCCTCGCCTATGTCCAAGGCTTGAGACAGATCTTAATGGGTCTCATATTATCCTCACCATGGATGTTTCCGGTGAGAACAGTCCAGACATTGAAATCCCTCAATGTTTTCTGGATGAATTGGAGTCATACATGGCTCGCATGTCGGAGATCAAAATTCAATTTGGTCTCTCCGCCATGTTCACAAAAGAAGATGGGACAATCAAAGAGTGGGCATTTCTCAATGATGCCCGGGAATATGATGATCAATTCCTATCCAAGGAATTTTGGATCTCAAGGAGAAAATCGCAGTCTATTCCGGACTATCCAGCGGGTGGCAGTTGTTGTGTATCACTGAGATCACAATGACTCTCACGAAATTCAAATCAATCATCCACAGATCCGGCTCCTCCTACATTCCTTCCCCACAATTCCTGGTGAAATCAAAGCGACTGTAAATGTACAGAACAATGACAATTATTGTTTTTGTATAGTATACTCGCTGTATTAAAATATAATGAGATGAATCGTAACAGACAGAGAGTCAGCCACTACTCTCTGTCTGATCTTGTCTTCAAGGCCGAGTGGTTCCCGATGAAGTTGGTTGATATTCATAAGTTTGAATCAGCCAACCCGGGCTTGAGTGTGAATGTTTTTATGTAAAAAAAGCCTGAAGTAGATCAGGTGGATTATAAGAATCCAAATGTGGATATTGTCCACCGATCCAATAGGGACGGTCGACAAATTTATTTAGTTCTGCTCGAAAATGGTGAAAATTTCCATTACGTTGCAGTAACTAATTTAGATAAGTTACTTAATTACGACTCCAACATTAAAGGAGGTCTCAGAATAAGGTCGCATTGGTGCGAAGATATGCCTACATGGCTTTAGGCTTAAAGAAGCAGGCTTGATGAGCATGTTGCTCTATGTAGGAAAAACGTCAATCAAACGACGTTATATAAGATGCCTAAGGAAAAATACGTAGAGTTTCAGGATTGGTCCAAGACCGTGACCAAAGAATTTGTAATTTATGCGGACTTTGAGTCCATTTTATGCCCCGACCTTAAATTTCACCAGAGGCATGAGCCTATAGCTGCAGGAGCAGTTCTGGTAAAGCATGGGGTTGTAGAAGAATATAGGGAATTTCGTTGGCGCAGAGTGCGTCATCGAGTTTCTTGCATGGGTTGAAAGGGTCACTACAGATGTGGTGTACCCATGGTATAAGGAAAACAGTAAAAGAAATGCTACCTCTTAATTCAATACAAGAGGTAGCATTCAACGCCTAAGGTATGTTACTTGTGTAACACTTTTTTCTAATAATTTGGTCCGTGACCATGACCATTTCACAGGTCACTTTTTAGGTGCCGCGTGCAATCGATGCAACCTTGCACGACGGGTTAAGACCATCACTTGAGGTTGTTTTCATAACCTTAAAGGTTATGATATGCATCACATACTAAAGTATGCTGTTGCAAATTTCCATCTTGGCAATTGAATGCCATTCCAACTAGCACTGAGAAATTTTTATCATTGATAGCGTACATTGACAAGAAGTCAGTGCGCTTCATTGATTCATATGCCTTTTTGACTAGCAGTCTTAGCAAACTGGCTTCCAACATGGTATCTTTACCATTAACTAGTAAGGTGTTTGACACCAGTTTTATGAATTGTAAGGGGTTTTTCCTTATGATTTTGCCAGTTCTTTTGAAGTTTTAAGGAATCAACATCTCTCCCACCGAAGTGGGAGGGTATTTCTGACACCGAATATGAGTTGGCTCAGTCCGCTTGGACAGCCAACGGGTGTACCAACATGTTAGAATACATGCTAGCATACATGAAGCTAGATGTATTCCTTTTAGCTGACGTTTTTGAGTGTTTTCGTCTCAAAAGTCAAGACGAAGACGGGCTAGAACCATTAGCCTTTTTTGGAATTCCAGGCATGAGTTGGAACTCTGCCTTGAAAATGTTAAAGTATAAGGTCGAGCTCATTCAAGAGGATGAGCTTTATTCGTTTTTTCGAGGGTGGGATCCGCGGCGGGATGACTTTCATCAACAAGCATCACGTTGAGACCACCGAGTCCGATAGCCTTTGTATATAGATATCAATAATCTATATGGCTGGGCTCTGTCAAAAAAATTACCTTGCGGCGAATTCAAGTGGATAGAGGGTTCACTTGAATTATTAAATAGTGATTTGGATGGTGATTTAGGGTATGTCATGGAGGTGGACATTCATGTTCCAGCAGAACTCCATGACAAATTAGACGATTTACCAGTAGCTCCGGAGTCAGGATGTCCTCCGGATTCTATGGTCAGTAAGCTTTTGCTCACCCATAATGATAAATCGCATTATGTGGTGCATGCTAAGCTATTAAAATTTTGGGTGGCTCTTGGAGCCGAAGTGAAAAAAAGATTCACAGAACTGTCCAGTTCAAACAGGCTGAAGTGTTTATGGATTATGTGGACTTAAACACAAGAAAACGAGCATTGGCCATGAATGCTTTTGACAAAGATTTTACAAGCTGAAAAATAACAGCTTGTATGGAAAGACAGTAGAAAATTTGAAAAATAGGATGAACCTTAGACTCTGCAATTCCGAAGCAAGAATGATTACATTAACCAGTTCTCCATTGTTTCGAAGAAGTATTAAGATAGCCGATGGACTCATAGCGATCCTTATGAACAAGGATGAAGTCATATTAGACCGCCCCAGTTACATCGGGCAAGCGGTTCTCGATTTAAGCAAACTTAGAATGTACCAGCTCCAATATCAAGATTTGGAACGGTACAGAATCAAATTTAAGTCCCAAATTAATATCGTAGCTGGAGACACGGATAGTTTCTTTATCCGTTGTCGGAATATCAAAAGAGAAGATTTGTTGTTCCAAATGCAAAAGACGGACTTCTTGATACCAGCAATTATCCAAAAGATCATCCCCTTTTCTCAAAATCAGTGGCCAATAAGATCGGACTTTTAAAGATGAAAGCTGTGGCTTTCCATTCAAAGAATGGATTTTCTAAGACCAAAATGCTACAGCTTGCTGTATGAAAATGAGCAGGAAGTCATGAAAGCTAAAGGAGTCAGTATTAAGAACAGTGAAATAAGACATAACTCGTATAAGAAAATCTACGAGGAGGGTGGAACTATATCTATTGGACAAACAAGGTTTATCACAAGAAACCATCAATTGTACACTGAAAAAAAGCACGAAAAAGAAAGCCCTCCAATGTCTTGACGACAAAAGAGTCTGGATCGGACGGAACTGGAGCCTTGCCTACGGGCATCACAAACTTTCAGACTTTGATGATCTGATCTTTTGGTGTAATGTACATATTTGAATAAATAGTAGTTTGAATTTTTTCTTTAGTCTTGGCTTTAGGTTGCGCAGTTACGTATTAACGTGTACCCTCATCGTTTACATAGTAAACCATCAGTTTACAGTTTTTAAAGTAAACAATGTTCAATGTTCATCGTTTTATAGGTTCCATCAGTTTTAGTAAACAATTAGTAAACTCATCGTTTACATAGGTTTCTATCAGTTTTAAATGAAACAATGAGAAAACTATAAGGAAACAAGACATTGTACATCATGAATGCAAAACATTTACAACTTTAAATTAACAAATACATTATTCTATAAATAATTTAATTATGACTCATGAATGCAAAATGAATGCGGGAGAAAACAAAGACATTATAAAATGGAATGCAACACATTAACAAATTTATGATTCAGACATTATTCTATAAATAGATTATGAATCATGAATGCAAGATGAATGCAAAAGGGAACAAGGACATTATGCAAATGGAATGCAACTATAACAAAGACTTTATGACTCATCATTCTATAAATAGATTATGAATCATGAATGCAAAACGAATGCAAAGAACAAACAATATCAATATGCAAATGAAATGCAAACTACATGCCCCTTGGACAGAAACTTTATGAATTATAAATGTATAAATAAATAGCATAAATAAACAAAATTATTAAAAAGATAAACAACGTATTGTCTATGTTGTCCGCTAACTAGGACATTATTACATATTTTCTATGTTGTCTGTTAACTAGGACAGAATTACATCAATTAAAGACAGACGGACAGACATTGTTATTTTAGAAGCGGTAAACGAGCGCAGCGAGTGTGAGCGGACTCTCGATTGACCCGTTTCTAGAGTGGATTTTTATTCTCTTTCCAATAATGAACTTATTCTTATACATTTCATGTTTTACTGATAAAAAAGACAAGAAATTATCATAGGTATTAAATTTATTCTTATACATCCCATGATTTACTAATAAATATTTTAGAAATTGACTTAGATGTTGAATAAAAGATATGTTTTGAATAAAATCATAGTATGAACTTATTCTATACATTTGTTTTGATAAAAATTGAGAAATTGTCATAGTCATTGAACTTATTCTTATACATCTCATGTTTTACTGATAAAAAAGTTAAATAAATTGTCATATTCATTGAAAAATTCGTATACATCTCATGTTTTACTTAAAGAAATTGTCATAGTCATTGAATATTCTTATACGTCTCATGCTTTACTAATAAAAATTAAAAAATTGTCATAGTCATTGAATTATTCTAATAAAAATAAGAAACATAGTCATATGAACTAATTCGTATACATTTACTTTAATAATAAAAAGTTAAGAAATTGTCATAGTCATTGAACTTATTCATATATGTCTCATACTTTACTAATAAAAAAGATTAAGAAAATTGTCATAGTCATTGAACTAATTCTTATATGTCTCATGTTTTACTAATAAAAAGTTGAGAAATTGTCATAGTCATTGAAATTAATTCTTATACATCTCATATACTTTACTAATAAAAATTGAAGAAATTGTCATAGTCATTGAACTTATTCATATACATCTCATGTTTTTTACTAAAAAAAAGATTGAGAAATTGTCATAGTCATTGAACTTATTATATATCTCATACTTTACTAATAAAAGATTGAGAAATTGTCATAGTCATTGAACTAATTCTTATATGTCTCATACTTTACTAATAAAAATTGTCATAGTCATTGAAGAAATTGTCATAGTCATTGAATATTCTTATATACATCTCATGTTTTACTAATAAAAAGATTGAGAAATTGTCATAGTCATTGAACTTATTCATATATATATCTCATACTTTACTAATAAAAAATTAAGAAATTGTCATAGTCATTGAACTTATTCATATACATCTCATGTTTTACTAATAAAAAATTAAGAAATTGTCATAGTCATTGAACTAATTCTTATATGTCTCATACTTTACTAATAAAAAGTTAAGAAATTGTCATAGTCATTGAACTTATTCATATATGTCTCATACTTTACTAATAAAAGATTGAGAAATTGTCATAGTCATTGAAAAAAAATTCATATACATGTCTCATGTTTTACTAATAAAATATTGAGAAATTGTCATAGTCATTGAAGTAATTTTTATACATCTCATGTTTTACTAATAAAAATTTAAGAAATTGTCATAGTCATTGAACTTATTCATATACATTTCATGTTTTACTAATAAAAAAAATTGAGAAATTGTCATAGTCATTGAACTTAATTCTTATACATTTTCATGTTTTAAATAAAAAATTTGAGAAATTGTCATATAGTCATTGAACTAATAAAATATTGAGAAATATCATCTCATGTTTTTATAATATAAATTTTTACTAATAAAAAGAGAAATTGTCATAGTCATTGAAAATAATGTTTCATTTTATGTCTCATGTTTTACTAATTAATATTTGAGAAATTTAGTAAGGTTTTCATATCAACTTGTTACCTAATACTTAAAAAAAATGACTATGTAATTATACTATGCTGATAACATTGACGATTTATTATTTATGAAAAAAACATTCATTTTGTTACTTAGTTCCAGAAAATGACTTGGTAATTATACTATGCTGATAACATTGACGATTTATTATTCATTAAAAAACATTCATTTTGTTACTTAGTTCTAGAAAATGATTTGGTCAGTGAATTTTACAGGGGATTTATAAAACATTAAAAAATGTTTTAAGAAAAAAATGCGACTTATAAAAAAAAAAGTCTTGAAAACTTATTTATAATAAATTAAAATTCTAAAACTTATTCACAATACTAAGAAAATTATACTTATGAAAATAAAAGAAAAAAGAAAATTATACTTATAAAAATAAAAAGTCAAGAAAATTATTTGTAAAACTATAAAAGTTTAGAAAAGAAAAGTTAAAAATTTACAATGTAAAATGTAAAGTCAAGAAAAATTATACTTATAAAAAAAAAAAAGTCATTAAAAAAAATTTTAAAACTATAAAAAAGTTTAAAAAGATAAGAAAACTTTACATGTAAAAATAAAAAGTAAAGAAAATTATACTTATAAAAATAAAAAGTTAAAAAAAAATTATACTTATGAAAATAAAAGTTAAGAAAATTATACTTGAAAAAATGAAAGTAAAAAAATATTACATAAAAATATAAAAGTTAAGAAAAAAGTAAAAAAAAAAGTCTTAAAAAAAAAATAAAAATAAAAGTTAAGAAAAATTTTTTATATGAAAAAAAAAGTTAAAGAAATTATTACATGTAAAAATAAAAAAAAAAAGATGAAAATTAAAACTTAAAAATAAAAGTATGAAAAAGAAAAAAATTATACTTATAAAAAATAAAAAGTTAAAGAAAATATTATTTGTTAAAAAAATAAAAAAGAAAAATAAAAAAAAGTTAAGAAAAAAGAAAATTACTTTAAAAAATAAAAAGTTAAGAAAAATTATTTGTATTAAAATAAAAAAAAATTAAACTTATGAAAAATGAAAAGTTAAAAAAAAATTAAAAATATGAAAAGAAAAATTATTATAAAAATAAAAAAAGAAAATTATTTATAAAAATAAAAAAAAAAAAAAAAAAAAAAAATAAAAAGTAAGAAAATTATAAAAAATAAAAAAAAAAATTAATAAAAAAAAATGAAAAAAGAAAAAAATTAAAAAAATAAAAAAAGAAAAAATAATAAAATAAAAAATTAAAGAAAAAAATAAAAAAAAATAAAATAAAAAAAAAAAAAAAAAAAATATATTAAATAAAAAAAAAAAAAAAAGAAAATAAAATAAAATGAAAAAAAATTATGAAATAAAATAAAAAAAATTAAAATGAAAATAAAATAAGAAAAAATTTATAAAAAAATAAAATAAGAAAAATTTTTAAATAAAAATAAAAGTTAAGAAAATTATACTTATGAAAAAAAAAAAAAAAAAAATTATACTTAAAAAAATAGAAAGTCAAGAAAATTAACTTATTAAAAAAAAAATTAATATAAAAAAAAAAAAAGTTAAGAAAAAAATATAAATGTAAAAATAAAAAGTTAAGAAAATATATTATGAAAATAAAAAGTGAAAAAAAAAAATTTACTTATGAAAATAAAATAAAAGTTAAAAAACAATAAATGTAAAACTATAAAATCTAAAAACTAAAATATAGAAAACATTACATGTTAAAATATAAAGTTAAGAAAATTATTATATAAAAATAGAAAGTCAAAAAATAGAAAGTAAAGAAAATTTTACTTATTAAAAATAAAAAAAAGTTAAAATTAAAAAAATAAATGTGAAAAAATATAAAAGTGAAAAAATTACATGTTAAAAAATAAAAGTTAAGAAAATTATACATGTAAAAATAGAAAAGAAGAAAAGAAAAATTAAAAAATCAAAAGTTAAAATATAAAAGTTAATAAAAAATATAAAATAAAAAAATAGAAAGTAAAGAAAATACTTGTAAGACTATAAAAGTTTAGATAGATAAAGTAAATATTGTTTACAATAATGTTAAAAAACGAAGAAAATATAAGAAAATTTTACATATAAAAATTAAAAGTTAATAAACTTATATAATTAATATTCATAAGACTATAAAAAAATTAAGAAAATATGTATTAAACTTTGAAAACTAAATAAAACTTAAGAAATATATACCAAATAGAGAAACGATAATAAATTATACATAAGGTTTGGAAAAAAAAAATATTCATAATAAATATCCGTTTACATTAAAGTTGTATATATTAGCTTGTTACTTAGTTCCGGAAAATGACTAAGTAATTTTACTATGCTGATAACATTGATGATTTATTATTTATAAAAAACATTTATTTTGTTACTTAGTTTTGTAAATAATTTGCTATTTATACATAAGACTATAGAAAAGTTATTTTACTATTTATACCAACATATGTTTCAGAAATGTCATTAAATGAATAATTTATCATGAGGTGTGGGACACTTAAACTAAATTATTAAGTTTTTTTTTATATAAGAGGTGGGAACAAATTCAGGTGGGTACAATATAGTTATTTTACTTTTATACGGGGTGGGTGGGTACAAAGTAGGGGTGGATAACACTTTTACACGGGATATAGGTTTTTTTTATACGGGATTTTGGTAGGTATACAGGAGGGTGGGTACACACACTATGTGGGTAACTTTACACAGAGCGGGATTGGGGTACATTTACGTTTGGGTAAACATTTTTTACATACGGGACGGTAGGTACACAGGGCTATAAAAGGTACACATTTGGGGACACTAATATAGTTTCTTTTTACATGGACGGGTAGGTACACACACATGGGTACACGGGATGGGTACACACACACAGGGGTGGGTGGGTACACACAGGACTATATATAGTTTTTTTTTTATACGGGACGGGGTAGGTACACACAGCACAGGGTGGGTACACACGCATACCTATATAGTTTTTTTTTTATACGGGACGGTAGGTACACAGAGCGGGTGGGTACACACGCACAATATATAGTTTCTTTTTACGGGACGGGTAGGTACACAGGGGTGGGTAGGTACACACGGAGCGGGTGGGTACACACGCACACCTATATAGTTTCTTTTTTATACGGATACACAGGGGGTAGGTACACAGGGTGGGTGGTACACACACGCATACCAATATAGTTTCTTTTTTATACGGGACGGGTAGGTACACGGGGTGGGTGGGTACACATACCAATATAGTTTCTTTTTATACGGGACGGGTACAGGGGGTGGGTACACACGCACACCTATATATAGTTTTATTTCACACACGGGGGTAGGTACACCTATATAGTTTTATTTCACATGGTGGGCTGGGGACATACACGCACACCAATATAGTTTTGATTTCACACGGGGGCGGGGACATACACGCACACCATATAGTTTGATTTCACACGGGGGGGGGGGGACATACACGCACACCAATATAATTTGATTTCACACGGGGGGGGACATACACGCACACCAATATAGTTTGATTTCACGGGGGGGGGGGGGGGCTAATGTCTTTGCGCTCGAACTGCCCATATCCTACTACTATACTATTAACCTACTAGAGGCCGAAGTTTTTATCGTATAGTACCCATTGATGGCTCATTGGAATCGGACGGACATAGCGCATCTTCCTATATCCTCAGATCTAATGTATTTTATTTACTCACGGTTTTATAGCTCTTTTAAAGTTTCTTTGTTTCAAAAGATGATGATTTTTGTATTTTTTATTTCTGAAAACAGACTCATTGTTCTTGTTTTTTAATTCTACATCAGATAACATCAAGAAAATTAAAAAAATATATAGTCTTAGATGTTAAATTATGTAATATGTTACTATAGATCTATGTACAAAAAGTTTTAAAATTTTATTGACTCTTATATCCCATTACGTTATTGTATACAATATATACGTCATCTAGAGTGATAACATTTATGTCATAGTAAGAACTATTATGCAATAACATGTGGTATAATAAATACAAACGTCTTTACATAAATAATTATATATAATGAATGATATAAGAAGATACTAACTATTTATGTAATACATATATATATATACTATTACGTTAAATTAATGTACTATTATGCTATATATATATATATATATATATATATATATATACTATTATGCTATATACTATTATGCTATTATACTATTATTTATATATATATTATAATTTATACTAACCCACGTTATGATAAATGTTACATCATACATAGGTTTATTGCAAATAATAACTTTTCTAAGGATAAATAAGTATTAATAAATATTCGTCTAAAAAAATCATACTTTTATTGTCTAGATGTGTCATTACTTTTTAATTGTCTAGACTAGGATGAGTCATACTTTAATTGTCTAGACTAGGATGAGTCATACTTTAATTGTCTAGACTAGGATCATTCATACTTTAATTGTCTAGACTGGGATGAGTCATACTTTAATTGTCTAGACTGTGTCATTTGTACTTTAAGAATCTAGACTGTGATGAGTCATACTTTAATTGTCTAGACTGTCATTTGTACTTTAAGAGTCATTTGTACTTTTAAAATGCTCTTTGTCCTAGAGGGACACTACTTTTTTTAGGGGTAAAAATAATATGATTTGAGTGTGTGTGTGTTGATTACTTTTGCAACCCAAATGTCTTTGTCCTAGAACGGACACTACTTTTTTTGGGGTAAAAAATGGGTGATTTCGAGTGATTTTTGATCGAAAAATGTCTTTTGGTCGAAAATTCGATAAAAAAATGGTCATTTTCGATCGAAAATATGCGTGGGCGGGGCAAAATATTGACATCTCATCAATTGGTAATACTGTAACTGCGATTTAATACTTTATATGGCACCTTTTATTGCAGCACATTGTGATGAAACAGCTGGAAGTCAATTTTTTATATACCTAAAGGCGCTAACATTTCAAATATCATATACTTATGAAAAATCTGAGATGTGCATTGAATTCATCATGAAATTTCTTACAAGATAGAATCAAGTAATTTTGAAATTTTTTCAAAGAGTAAAAAACTCGGGGAGAGGGTTTGGTTGAAAAAATAAATTTGTCCAGAAATTTGTGCTACAAAATTTTCATCTCTACTAAAAAATTAGCTTATCCGGGGCGGGAAAAAATGAAAATACCCGGAAATAGGTACAGTACTCCTAAAACATCTATTCCATATTATTGACCGAGAAATATATTGACAGACTATGTATTGATTATCAATTTATATTTCCTTACAAAGATCTTTCCACTTTGAACTCGCTTTATTTCATTAATTTAGTAGTTTTGACTGTTAATATAATACGTCATAAATAAATTATATTATACATAAAAAACATAAAACGCCCTTTATTTTATTCAGAAATTACGCTGACGACATGATCATTGACTTGATATCTTTGATGACATTTAACACAGATATGATAGATAATGGTGAAGAATAATAATTGATGAGAGCTACTAGATCTCAGTGTAGCCCTTCGCCAAAGTAAAATACGGTGATCCTTGGATTCATCATAATTCAATTTCACGTACGGAAGAGTCTCGTCCGTATACTTGAATATAGTATTAATATCATCATTCTTCGATAAAGCGGTATCTTGATCATTGGATTATCCGTGCTGCCTAATTTAAATGTACAAAATCCAAATCTAAGATCATTTATTTCTTCTTTCTCATTAAATGTTTCATTTGTGTTTCAAGTTGTTTCACCATCAACAATTCCCCATATTTGGTTGCTTCCACATCGGTTTGTACAGCTCTCCTCGTATTTTCTCAAAAGCTTACCAGCTTCTGACATTTGACCAAAAAATATATGTCAGTATTTTCTAAAATCCATTCTGCGGTACCAATTTCATTTTTATTCAAAAAATTCCCTTTGTCGATACACTCTTGATCGTCGAGAAACATTAGTTCAACCGCCATGACCTTTCTGTATGGATAGGCAGTTTGGTACATGTGTAATGTCTCAGTTGAAAGACACAAGCATATTTAGACTTTCAGATTCACGGAAGGCAATTGTGTATTTGGTGCCAATTTAATTGCTCGAGCTTAGATGTATCATTCGTTCAATGTCCACACGGAAGTTCGTGGTGGCATGTCCTGTAAATGCATGCGTCACGCCAGATAATCCCATTTATCCACATCCATACCAGAGTCAGAGTTACTGATAATTCTTACAGAGCAATTCCTTCCCTTCTACCGCATCTCCTTTAACAAGTTTTATAATTAATTCTTCATCCAAGGACTCCTTCGCAAGCATGTCTTCGTGGTTCTTCTTCAGAATTTCCAGACCTTATCAAAATCTTATCATGCTTAAATGCACCATCTTTAAATAATAATTTGGTAAAACCATCTTATCCCAAAGGGTGAGAAAATGGACCGTGACCAAGATCGTGGCACAGTGCAGCTATTTCACATTTTACATCTGCATCACTTATCACGTCTTCGCCTAATTGTCCTTGTAACTTCGTAAATCCAAATTTGGCCTATGTTCCGATGCAGTGTTCAAATCGACAATGGTCAGCTGTGGGTATATAAAGGGGCTAACCCTAGCCGCCAAAATTGATCGTAGTCGTTGAAATTCCGGGTACTGACAATGACGATAATTGTATTTTCCAGGTTATGAAACCAAATATGGCGTCGTTCACGATTTTCCATTTGAACCTTGTTTGACACAATATACCCGTCCAATAGTATGGTTTCTCAATTGATTGCACTAAATAAACGTAAGTTTGATTGATCGTTTGTATATTTGAATAAAGAAAGCAACGGTCCATTTTATTCCGCAGAAACAGTATACCCCGTGCATATCTTGCATAATATTATTTGAGGCAGCATACAATTACAATCGTGTCCTCTCGCATGTAACCAATCGATTTTTTAATGGGACGTGTAACTGTCACCGTTGTCAATGACGACTATAGAAAATACATACAGTAATAATTCATTACCTATCTATGCAGGCACATGCACATCTCTATATAATTATTATCGTCATATTCTCCCTCTCCTTTGAATCAATGAATCAACGGCGGTATAATGTACAAATGAAATAATCATGAAGTGGATTCTTTAATTGAATAACAACGAGTTATGAAAAAACAGTACTGAACACAGTTTAAATTTGAATCGGCTAATTCAAGTAGACGGCCTGCAAAAACAGAATACAGAATGGATTATGGTTCATCCCACACAAAATATCTTGTGTCGTTTTTCTTCACACACATATTATTAAAAGTAACAAGATAAAAAAAAGTCAATAACGATTGAACTAATAGTATAGATTTATTAAAGTTGTCTTAGGAATTCCTTCAATTTATGTGTATTTTAAGAAGAAGATAATGTATAAATAGCAACAAAAAATAATTAAACTCAAATATTACTAAAATAACCCAAAGGCTAAAAAATATAATTGGGCAGAGGAGCAGAATTATAATAAATTCTAAACCCTAAAAAAATAGTAATTGTTATAATTATGTACAAATAAAATTAATATAAAATTTGTATATATAATGGGCTGCTACAGAGAGCAGAAGGCCCACAAAACTGTTATAACAAAAGAGTAAACTTTGCTATCGTTCGATTCAGAAGGTCCGAGTGACAACCTGTGTAACGATTTCAATGTCATTGAAAAATTTACGTGGTAGTAGGAAAGTTGGAGTAGTAGGACCTGTAGACCCAACATTTTACCATTGATATAAATCGATTGAGTTCAGAAAAGAAGAAATCAACCACCGTAAATTATATAGATACCAATTCTCTTTGGGATTGCATAGTCCCGTCAGAGCAAAAAAAAAATACTAACTCAAACTTTCACTGTAAAAATATTTAGTCACAGGACAATTGTACGAAAGTGATTTTTTTTATTGTAAAGAGGTATTGTGAATAATTAAAATATCACCTCGTCTATACATCTTTGAGTCTTGTCTTCTTTATCGAAAAGGGGCTTTACGCAAATCCCTTAAAAAACACGCGCATTTTCTATAATTAATTAGTGTTGCGAGTAAATCAGGCCCGTACCGCAGCATAATTTGGTGAGCGTCCCTAGTGATTACAAAAAAGTTAAAAACTGCATGAGCATATCGGGTTCATCGCATAGTTCAATCTCTGACAGTGAAGTGAAGAAGAGAATCCTAAAGTAAATTTTCCTAATATAGAAATCATAAATTTAAATCCCGAAATAAATAAAATGGCAAATCTGGCAAATAAAATACTGGTATTCCCAAATGTTAAATATGATGGTAATCCAACTAAATTAACCGAGTTTCTCGCTGAGTATAATCTTTACGCAGAAACATATGGATGGACAGACGAGATGAAAAGTAAACGTCTTCCATTGCATTTAACTGGCACAGCTAGGCAAATTATTACTGGGTTAGCTGAAGGAGAAAAGACACTTGGAATAAGATAGGTATCGCATTGACAAAGGCTATTTTAACAAGTACTCCATCACGAACTCATAGAGCTTTGTTTAGAGCTAGGGTTCAGAAACCTAAAGAAACTGTAACCCAATACGCCTATGATCTGAAAAAATATGTCCACTGCAGCATTTCAGGGGATAGAGGCAGGTGTGGCAGCTGAGCTTTGTATGAACAATTCATGTCAGGATTGAGAATAGAATTAAGAAAAACCTGTTGCATTAGCAGATGTGCTTACGTTTGAAGCAGCAGTTCAAAAGGCACAATTATTGGAATCCCTCAGTTTAGAGGAGGATGAAAATAACATGATTGACACTTCAAAAAATAATGATAAACGAAAAATGACAGAGGTGGCAGAGGCCAAAATAGATTTCAACGAGGAAATTCACAAACAAAACAATAGAGGTCGAGGTAATTTTCGAAAAAAAAATAATAATAACCAGGAGAGTTATAGTAATAATAATCAAAGGAAATTATAGGAATAATGAAACCCAGGCATATGAGAATAAAGGAAATAATAATAGGGAAATGAAACCCAGGATTATGGGTACAAGGAAATAATTTTAACCCAAATTACAGTAGAGGTAATTATAGGGGTAATGGCAATCAAAATTATGGAGCGACAAGGAATAATTATCAGAAGAATAATTATGACCCAACTGTCTCCGGAGCAAATAGAGAGGGAACAAGGAATGGTTATCAAAGGAATAACTATGACCCAACAACCTCTGGAAATAATAACATGAACTTGTTATAATTGTGGCATTGTAGGTCACATATCTCGAGATTGCCGCAAACCGTTAAAAAAGGGATAACACAAATAGTGAAGGACAATTGATTTGTCAAAAATGTAAGAAACCAGGACATCATGCACGAAATTGCAGGATGAATAGTGAGCATTTCCCACAAAAATAGTAGTAACAATCAAAATGAAAACCAAATAACGCTACTGTGAACACCGTTAGTGACGATTTTGAAAGTAGGCTATTAGCGGAAGAAATTAGAGAACTTCGTGTTTCTAAAAGAAAGATGACTGACGAAATAAAAGAGAAATTAAAGCGGATATACAACCATCGAGAGTTGATAATCCAAAAGAAACATTCGACAAAACTAAGTGCTGCATAGTCGAAAAGGGATCCCAAGTGTGATTCCAAGTGATTAGAGGATTCCGAAAAAATAGAATCCCAAGAAAGTGATTCTGAAAAAAATAGAATCCCAAGAAAGTGATTCCAAAAGGAAAAATGGCCCCAAGAAAGAAAAAAAAGATGAGGAAAAAAATTGGTTCGATCTTGATAATGAATCAGATGAAGAATGGTTTGATCCATATGAAACAATTGAGGAAATAAATGAAAGTCTTCGTGACAAAAGTTACAGCCTTAGTGGCACAAATAAAGACCTTGGTGGTCAAATAAATATTCCCAGTGAGGAAATTGAATAAATATGACGTTTCGTCAAATGTTGAAACGAAAAAAATGATATAGTGAATACAGCATACGTAACATTATCGACGCCGAATGCGTCTAAAAAATCAAATAAAAGAGGCATTAGATAAATTAATTAAATTAACAATTAATTATGAGGAATTGGAAAATTAGTGCCATTACTTTTTTGCAATATGTTGAGGAAAATTCGCCATACAGAAACATGGTGAAATTATTATTGCAACGCTACGGGGAAAAATTAAGAAAAGAATGGACAAAACGGCTAGAATTAAAATTGAAAATTGAAATGCCGAATCACCTATTAAAAGGATATCGAAGTACATCCCACACGTTAGTAAGAAAAATAAGAGAAATATTAGAAAAGAAATCAAAACAACAGATATTATACTATTATTGTTTTGTGGACAACAACTCGATGACGACGAATATATAATAGAATGTGGAGCATTGCCGAATAATGCTTGCAATTTAATAAGTATATATGTCGTGACTACGTCACAAGATTGCAACAAACAACTAGAGGAGGAAATAGTTCCTAGAAAGTCATCGAAGACGAACCAGAAGAAAAGGGTAATCCTAGAAGAAAATCGTCGAAGAAGACGAACTAGAAGAAATTAAGGTAGATTCATTTAAAAACACCTCAATTTGGTGAGGTAGATGAAAAAAATTGATATAACTTTATGGGATAGAGCAAATGAAGAAATGGAGCAAAGGCTCAGAAAAAATAGATTCACCGAAGAATGGGTTTGAATAGACATAGATATTGATGGTGATGAACAAGAAATGCCTGGTACATCTACGCAGATTCCAGAGCAAAAGAGGAAGAAACCTCCAGACAAAATTCCTACAGAGGAACCAAGAAATAAAAGTGGTAGACCCCGAGGGAGACCACGAAAGGATAGTTATCCGAAACCTGAAATAGATGTCGAAATAAGACAAAATTTAGAAGATAACTTAGCTAGTCGAATGGCTAAACAATTAGAAAAAATGGGTAGAAATAGAAAACCTGTTGAAATGGATTCTAGACAAGTGATAAAATTGTTAATGCAAAGAATTGCACCACATTTGTTAGTAGCAACTGAAGAAAGTCAAACTTTAAACAATGAGATAGTTCGTCAAGTAAGACAATTGATCTCTGATATGAGAATAACATTCGCTGATTTGAGTTCAAAAGATATTTGTAGAGTTGACGAAAGTATCATTTCACAATTTATAAACGGAGAAATAAATGAACAAAAGATTCCTAAAGTATTAGCATTTTTTAATATATAGGATATGTTCACGTGCAAGAACACAAAGCGAACTAGAAGCAAATATAGCCGAAGCGGCACAAATATTAGATAGTCTCTTGTATCCATGGATTACGGAACAAGGAGGATGGAATAAAATATTGAATAAAAAGGAAACTGAACGACAAAACGTTCAAACCACACCACAGCAGTCTGGGTGGTTATCAAAATTGATTACGGTGTTGACATTGTTGTCACAGTTAGGACAAGGCACAGAATTACATGTTTACGATTGTGCAAAACCCTCCATAGGAGAGAAATATTCATTGTTAGAAATTGAAAATTGTCCGGAAGCAAATCCCGCAAACATCACTATAGGAGAAAAGAAAAGTTTACAATGTGTACCAAGAATCCGATTTTTTGGCGAACAATGGCGCAAGAATGTAAAGTTATGAAAGCAAGAAAAGTATTCCATTGTGGAATGCATTCGCATTCGTCAGACTTAATTGACGAACCATTTGCGCCAGTTATTCCCACATCGGAATACTGCGCTGACGCATTCATAAATAAACAAACTAAGAATGGACACAATCACTGTGTTACCAGCGCAAGTCGGAAAACGCTTGTTCAGAAAAGTATATCGAACAGGAAGCAGTAGACGCAGCTGGAAATTGTCAAGGAAAGGGAATGATGATTGACGGAGTACTCAAAAAAATGGAATGGTAGAAATTGAAGATTATCAGGTGGAACTGAAAAGAATATCAAGTCACATTCGATACCGACTCCGGTAAAATGATGACAATGCCTGAATGTTCCGCAGATCACACCTCGTGTAATACTGGTGAATCCATGATAGTTTAAAGGTAAAAAAAAATGAATGTAATATGATTTTGTTAAAATCAGACATATTTGAGGAATTAACAGGATTTTTATACTGCATCCATGATCCCGATTCTAGAATAAAAGATATCCAAAAAAGAATAACACCGACAGTTTTAATGTCAACAACAAAAGATGTACACATGAGGTTCATAAGAAAAGAACCCACAGCAAAATGTTCTGCGCAAGTTTATTCTACAAACTACCAAGGAATCTTTTGTAACAAACTTCAAAATTGAAGGGCGCAAAACGCGACCTGATAAAACAGATGTAGATACATTTGCATATTTTAACAACAAAATTGATTTTCTTTATAATCAAGGGGTAACAAGTTCTGCTAGAATGTACCAAGAAGTGGTTAAAAATGATTGTAAATTAAATAAAGAAATTCTGCGAACTAAGCTAGCATTAGTGATTACTAATCCAAACATAGTAGCACCAGTTTTACCATTAGAACAAGGAGTTTTTGGAAGAATTATGGGAGAAGTATTATATACCTATAAATGTACCGACAAAGGAAGTAACACTAGCAACTGTTGCAGAATGCACAAATGAACTACCGTAACATATTTGGGAAAAATTAGATATGTAGAACCAGTAACGAGAATAATGTTACCTGAAAATAGTTCTCCTACGGTCATTAGATGTTCAAATGTTATGGCTCCAGCATTTAGGCTAACAGATACAATGTGGTTCACATTACCTGGTAGGACACCAATTGAAGCTCCAAAACGTTTAGAATTATTGAAATTAGATAAGGAGCAAAAGTTCCAGACTATGGATGAAATATCGAAAAGTGGCTTGTATAGCCAAAAGATATAGAAGCTGCTCGAAAATATATCTTGTTCCCACAAGGTCAGACAAAGAGTATTAACAGAAATGGCCTATACTGTCATGGGACATGATAAAATAAACCAGATTTTGAGTTATTATTCGGTATCGACCATTACAAGAAAGCAACCCTTAACACATTAAAACACATGTGGGGAAGATTCCTGATTTTGGTAATGCCATGGCAGGATTCATGGGAATATATGTCATATTCACCATAATCAAAGTAGTTCTATCACAGGTATTATCCACATACGCCATACATGCAGTTAAAGGAACCACATGGAAATTAGTTTTCGGATTATGTCCTTTTATGGCAAAATATATAGTCTCAAATCACCATAAACAAATGCGCAAAGCATTAAAAGAAAGAAGGACTCACTACATATGAGTTAGCACAAAGAGTTCAGAAAAGAAGAAGTGTAGTGATAAAAGAGACTATGGAGAAGTTGCATACATAGGAGGTAGTTCAACTTCGTCAAAAGGAATAATCGCCGAAATGGAGGTAATGGTGGAGGATCAGCAATTAAACAAGGTTAAAAGATACATGAAATCTAAAGTTCCAAAAAATGAGACCAGAATCAGCCTACAAAATGGACTCTGGAATAACTTCCATTAGTAGAAGTAACCAGGAACCGCGAACTTTACCATACGCACCTCCATTACCACCAAGCAGATCATGGGTCACAATACCCATGAAACAACAAGATGAAACAAATTGGTCAGAAAGTACTAGCGAAATAACGGAACTTCCTCCACGAACAAGCTTGTTGCCTATGCACAGGATTCCAGAAGAATGTGGAACAACCATTAGCGAATATAGAGCTAAGTTAAATCAAGTAAAAGAATGGAACGATAATACAGAGAACCTGATAACATAAGGATGTTGAACAAGAATATGAACGATTACGAAATATCATCAAAAAAAGAAAGGTCCCAAAAAAAGGAAGTTGCACCTATATTTCCTGGAGGACCATTAGAATTAATGAGTCGGGAATATAGAGGAGGAAGACAAGAAAAAAGAAGATCTCACACATTTAGGAATTTTTTGGATATATTGGACCATTAACAACAATGATGTATATTAATTTAGACATTAATGGATTCAAACTAAATGCATTAATAGATACCGGAGCAGCAATTTCAATAATACCAACAAGGTTCGTAACGATAGAACAACTTAAAAAAATCCAAACCAGTTCTAGAAGAATATTTCACCATCACAGGAGAAAAGTTGATAATAAGAGGTTCAATCCTAGTAGATATAAACATAGAAGGACTCTTTATGAGAACCACATTCATCATAATGGATAATTGCATCACAGATTGCATTTAGGAATGAACGTGATAACATTATTACAAACTAGTAAAATAAATTGGACCTCATGGGTCGTGAAAAGAAATGAAAACATTATTGGTATGGTAACCCCAAAAATGAGTCAGGAGACTCAAAGTAAAGAAAGGGAGGAAAAAGGGGACCCACAGTAATGATAATCGGAGATAATGGATACGCATTAAAACCTAAATTACAAATTAAAAAATCAATGGTGAAAAGATTAATGCATTACTAGACACAGGATCTAGTATAAATATGATAAAAATAATCTATTGAAGAAGGACAAATAAAAAAGAATAGAGCCTCCAAAGACAATGTACATTTTCAGTATCACAACATCAAAATAGATATAAAAGGAACAATAACGTTGACAATTCAATACAACAGACAAAAAAATTCAACAAGAATTTAAGGTAGTAGAAAATTAAGAAATGGATGTTTGTTAGGAATGGGATTTTTATGTCAGCATTAAAAGATACATCCATAGATCTAAATACATTTACATTATATAACAGGAAAAAAACAAAACAAAGAGTTAAAAGAAATGAAAGTTTATTTGGATGAACCAAAACATTAGCAGCAGCATCTGAAACAATGGTTTATGCTATATTGGAAGGAATAACGGAAGAAAAAACCATTGTTTTCGAACCTTCTAAAGTTTGAGGAAAAATATCAAACACCAGTAAGCAAATGCGTATGTATACCAAAAAGATCAAAAAATACCACTAAGAATAGTAAATTTTAAAAATTATCCTGTAATTTTGAAAAAGGAACAATAATAGGAAAAGCAGAAATAATAGATGTAGTTTCACTTTTGGAAGAGGAAGAAACAGTAAAAAATTATCCGCCATTAAAATTTGAAAATACAATTCTAGATGAAAACAACAAAGAAATTAAAAGAATTATTAGAAAATACACAGAAGTCATAGCAAAAAATGAAACAGATTTAGGAAGTACTAACATATTAAAAACATTCAATTCCGTTAATAGACGAAACACCAATAAAACAAAGACCATACCGAGTACCATATGCACTTAGGGAAGAAAGTGAAAACAAATTAAACTAATGTTAAAAAAAATGAATCATTAGACCTAGTGCATCTCCATGGACGTCACCAGTAGTGTTAGTAAAAAAAGAAGGATGGTACATCAAGATTCTGTGTAGATTTTAGAAAAATTAACGAAGTTACGAGAAAAGATACTTTTCCATTGCCAAGAATAGACGATATGTTAGATCAACTGGATAAAGCAGTAATCTTTACCACATTAGATCTACAAAGTGGTTATTGGCAAATCAAAATAGAGGAAGATAAATGCAAAACAGCATTTTCCACAGGAAAAGGACTTTATGAGTTTAATGTAATGCCATTTGGGTTAACAGGAGCTCCAGCTTCTTTCAACGATGTATGGATTTCATGCTGATGGACACAGCTCATACCATGGTTTACATAGATGATATCATCATCTACTCAACAAATTTCGAGACTCATCTAGAAGATATAGCAAGAGTGCTTAGATAAACTTAAACAAAGCGGATTAAAAATAAAACCCACGAAATGTGAATGGGCTAAAAAGGAAAGTGTAACATTCTTAGGACATGTGGTATCTGCAAAAGGTGTGGAACCAGATCCTAGAAATATTGGAAAATTAAAGATTTTCCAGTACCGAAAAAAAATATGAAAGAAGTTCAACAATTTCTTGGATTAGCAGGATATTATCGCCGATTTATCAAAGATTTCGCGCGAATAGCAATGCCATTACATTATCTGACAAAGAAAAGATTCATTATTTCAATGGACTGAAGCATGTCAAATAGCTTTTAGCACTTTAAGAACTAAATTAATATCTCCACCGATACTTCGTTTTCCAAACTTAGAAAAGAGTTTATACTCATGACAGACGCCAGTGGTTTTGCATTAGGCGCAGTATTAGGTCAAAGAGAAAACGAAGGAGATAAAGACCATGTAATAGCATATGCAAGTAGAGGTTTATCTAAAGCTGAGAAAAATTATTCTACAATAGAAAAGAACTACTTAGCGATAGTATTCGCTACTAAGCATTTTAGGCATTACATATGGGCAAGACATGTTCTATTATTAACAGATCATAAGCCCATACAATGGTTAAGAAACCACACGGATCCATCATCAAGATTAATCCGTTGGATGTTATGGTTGCAAGAATATGATCTGGATTATAAATACAGAAAAGGCAAAGCAAATGCTAACGCCGATTGTTTATCTAGAATGCCTGAAGAAGTTTTAATGATGGAAGAAAAAAAGAAACGATTTTTTGCTGTATTTAAAAGTTACCTGCATTAACAAATAATATTGACACACGAAAAGAACAAGACAAAGATAATGAAATACGACAATTAATGGAAGCATTACAAGGTAATGAACCAACAATCGAAGATTTAAAAGTACATTGGCAAAGAAATAAGACATTTTACGTCATGAGAGATGGTGTTCTTAAATATTATAATGGACGAGAAGAAGTGTTTGTAATACCCAAACAAGTTAGAGAAGCTATTTTACTTCAATATCACGATGGAGCCATGGGTGGACACTTATCTTCACGAAAGACACTGTCAAGATTAAAAAAAGAAAATATTATTGGAGAACAATGGAAGCTGACGTAAAAGAATGGTGTAACACATGTAAAAGTATGTTTAACTCGAAAAGATACAGGAAAAAATTAAAAAGGTACCATTAAAAACCAATAGCACCACCATCAGCACCAATGGAAATAACGGCTATGGACATATTAGGTCCATTTCCAGAAACCATTAGCGGAAATAAATATATACTTAGTTTTCAGTGACTATCTCACAAGATGGCCTGAAGCTTATGCCATAAATAATCAAACAGCTGAAGTAATAGCTCAAATTTTGTAGAAAAGATAATTTTTCGCTATGGTGTACCAAAAAAAAGTTATTAACTGATCAAGGAGCAAATTCACAGGAAGTTTGATGACAGCAATAACGGAAATCTTTGGCATATTAAAATTACAAACTACTCCATACCATCCACAAACAGACGGTTTGGTGGAAAGGTTTAACCGAACATTAGCAAACATGTTATCTTGTTATACAAATACGAGACACAATGATTGGGATGTTTACATTCCATCATGTTTTTTGCATATCGAAACGCAGTACATCCAGCAACAGAGGAAACACCGTTTTTCCTGATGTACTTTACGAGAAAGTAACATGCCTTTTGATATAAGTTTCCCACCACCAACATCACAATATATGGAATTACCCGATTATAAGACAATTATGATGGAAAGATTGGGTAAAGTGTGGAAACAGGCACAACTTACAATTGAAATATAATCAAGAAACGTACAAAGAAGTGTACGATAGAAAGACTAAAGAACATAAATATAAAGTTGGCGACAAAGTGATGATATTCACGCCATTTACGAAAAAAGGGTCATTCAAAGAAATTGACTAGACCGTTCAAAGGACCATATGAAGTAATAAAAACTTCAGCAACTAATTTGCAAATACAGAAAAATAAAAATGCAGACCCAGTAGTGGTACATGCAAATCGTTGCAAATTAGCTCCAGAAATGGAAAAAAGAAACAATGAGCCAAGGACATAGATATCCTTTACGTTCACAAACATTGCCAACTACATCAAATCTAATTTTTGTATTAGTACTATTCGGATTGATATCCGTTATCGTTGGCGAAAAGGAAATTGCTAAGTCAGAAACACTACCAAATAAATTTGGAGTTGAAATTCAAATGGGAAAAAATGTAATAACTTTTATAGAATAATGAGAAAAAATGAATTAATGAGAATATTTTGCATGGATGAATTCATGACAAGATTTGAAGAAATACAAATAACATGGGAAATAAGTCAAGCCCAATGCAGTAATTTAAAACCCTTAACTAATTATATCATAAATTAGACATGATTATTAATAAAGTAACCCAAGTACAGTTAATACCAGTTAAATATTGGAGGGAACCCAAACTAAAGGTGCGCCTCATAACAACTGAAGGAATTACCAGTAAACATAAACATAAACGCCAGTTTAAAATTGACATTAACCCCAGTAAAGTTAACCTGATAACCAGGAGTTATCTAACAGAAAAGGATTTAAAGGAGGTTGGACTGTTCGCAGCCATAATCCCTAAGCGCTCTCATGGTGGTAGTCGTAACCATAATTTGTGCAATCAGATGCATACTACACCTTGAGAAAGCGATGTCTAGAGACGAGCATCCGCCGGATTACGGGGATCTTTTTTCCAAACATATATTCGCACATAGGAACTTCCGAACCGTATAGATTAACGGTCGATACCTATGTGAACGAAAGAGCTAATAAGTCAGATACCATATACGAGGTTATATCGGATATCTGCAGAGACAGACGTTGCTGGTCAAATGACCACATACGTCTAGTCAAGAGCACGAATATAAGGATCCATACTCGACAGGGTGGATTCCTTCAGTGACTAAACCCTATAAAAGCAGATATGTTGGCAAGACGAATGACATTACATCTCCTTAACCACGGACACACCCTTAGTGTCAACCGAGAAATCCCAGTAGCACATTCCATCACAATATTGCATATTGCTGACGGTCTTGGAATTTTACGAACGAGGAACGGTGATGATGCTACTCCCCTAGATTACCTTTGAAAAAAAAACAAATCATGTGGAGCTGACCCAGACACAGCTAGAAACCTTAGAATTAATAATTCGCCCTAGCGACAACTACCTTATAGTCGCCCTAGAAACAAATGGTCCTAGAACCAAATAACCCGATTCAGAAATAATCCTGATCACCCTTACGAGGAAGCATTAAAACAAAGGACAGTCATTAGGTGCAGACAGAAGCCAGTCCTTGCGTGTTCCTAAGTGTAAAATTTGCAGTAGGTATTGACAATAAGTTATACCTGTAAAAATAGCTATAGTGGACCAACAACAACACAGAATAATGATGAATACCCAAGTTTGCCTGAGAATGAGGATAAAGAATTGGCAAACTCATCATCATAATGTAACAGCAGAAACAAATAGAAATCAGCCTGATCATTGTTGGGTGTATCAAAGAATGATCGAGATCCTAAAAATAAAATCATCATAGGAATGGGAACCTATGAGAAGCTTAGACATTTGAAAGTGGACATAAAAAGACATTGAGGAATTCGTGATCTACGGACCAGTAACGCATTCGGTAAAATCGGAGATACACCAAGAAACCCATTGGACTCTGAAACAACTCATGTTGTTCTCGAACTAGGCCAAGTGGCACAAGAAACTTACCCTGATACCCCGATAGAAGCAAGAATTTTTCGAGAATTATTTAAAAGGTGCGACTTACGTGGACAGATCACATAACTCCGAAGACGATTACCCAATAACCCCCCTCAAATGCAGAAATAAAATTACAGTACCTAGTGGACCGATAAATTACCATTTCAAAAAAGCCTGAAGATCAGGATACAACGACCTCAATATATAGAACCCAGTATCGACAATTTTAAAATAGTTCGTCAGTCCGACAATAGTGGCTATGCCCGCAAAGTATTTCCCACCTGACGATACACAAGAAAAAATACACATAACCAGTAAGACAAAAAAATAACTCCCAAACCAAAACCACATCATTCTTTGGAAAGATAGTGGAAGCCACAGATTGTTACATATTTTCCGAAGAACATATGGAGCAGGCCGACAGCGAGTCCCTCCCCTGACCGGTATCAAACTCAAACAGGAATTATTGGACCAAACCCAAAAAGTTGATCCAACCAGATTCTGCCCTTACAACCAGCTACAAGATTTAGACGATGGAACGTTTTCCGATATACAAATGTTAATGCATACATACAAATCGGGTGACGCACCTCTATCCGATGGCGAAATTCGGATCTGCCTAGTATACAAGGTAATGTTGTAAAAATTATACACATTCCTGAATACAAAAAATATGATCAAATTGAGAAAGAAGATTTTGATGGAGTATTCGTAAAAGTAGAGGAACGTCTGCGGACGAAAGAAACACAAAAAGAGTAATAAAGACTCCTTTGCCAGCAGCACAAAGACGCATCATGAAGAAGCCCGACAGAAGCAAAAGAGAGACATTGACAAAATTGACAAATCCTTTGACATTTGTGATCCTAAGACTTTTACATTTTATGTGATTCCGGGGCGTAATCTTTCCAGCCCCCGGAGGGTATGTTAAGGTTCCTCGTAGTTACTCTCAGCAATCCTAAAATTTTATGTATAACATTTATTTTATTCAATTGTACAACAAGTAATAACTAAATTTAGATGGTAATAATTTCAAGATATTATTAAAAGAAAATTAAAGTATATTAACCGAATAGACACAGAGAAGGACAAATATATGGAGGGCTGCTTCAAAGAGCAGAGGGCCCACAAA
>JAGVSN010000124.1:0-32504 GCA_022651745.1 Parapsyche elsis
TCTCTACCAAGACAACTTTACTTTTCGAAAAGAAGAAACCGAAACATCGAAAAACACTGAGAGAAATGCAAAACAACATGACAGAAAACAAATACCAACGGTCGGTACACCAACATTACTAATGGCATCAAAAGCTGAAATGATACGACTAGTTATCAAGGAAGATATATCAAAATGTGGAAAAGTGGTTTACAAAACAGATTATTTGGGGAATATATGTAAACAAAGGTTTCTATTCCAACAGCTAAAACTGAGACTTGACAAAACCGATGTCAATATGAATCAGTACTTTAACAACAAGATAGACTATCTATACCATCACAACCTAATCACACTGGAAAGATTGTACCAGGAAACCATAGCAAACGATTGCAAATTAAACAGAGAAATTTTACGAACTAAGTTGGCATTAGCAATCACTAATCAGGATATAGTAGCTCCATTATTACCATTAAAGGAAGGAACATTTGCAAGAGTTATGGGCGAAGTTATACACACATACAAATGCCTACGAGTAGAAGTACCACTCGCTGCAGTCGACTACTGCACAAATGAACTTCAATAACATACCAAGGAAAGACAATGTTCGCCGAACCAGTTACTCGTGTTTATATTACAACATCCAACAAAAGCAAAAGAAAATTGAGTGTTCTGCTGTATTAGCACCACTATACGAATGGAGAACTGGAGAATGGATAAGTTTACCAGATCGACTACGAGTCAATCCAACAGGAGTACTAGAAATGATGACTCTACATCACGATCAGGAATTTAAAGAAATTAAGAATGTAGCTGACGGAGGATTATACAAACAAGGCGATATAGACGCAGCTAGAAAATTCTTATTATTCCCAGAAAAACGATCACGAGTATTAACTGAAATGGTACATCGAGCCCTAGAAGGAACTGATGGAAAACCAGATTTCAAATTGTTATTGAGACCAGATCATTTTAAAGAGCAACACAAGCAACTCTTGAAAGAATATGGGGAAGATTTTGATTTTTTGGTCAAGCAACAGCAGGATTAATGGGAATCTACATTGTATGTGTGATGGTAAAAGTATTATTGAGCCAGCTATTAAACACTACACATATATCAACTATCCGGATTAACATGGAGAATGGTTTTAGGATGTTGTCCATTGATGGCAAGACATGTATTATTCGAACTCAATTTAACAGCCATGAAAAAACAACCACGGCGACAGAGACCGTTATCTAGTAAAGAAGTCGAAACGAACTTGTCACGATAAGGAAAGTCGAGAGTGATGACGATGATAATGATAACAACGAGAACGGAAATTGCAGAGAAAAGTTAGACAATGAAAGAATTAAGGAAAAACAGGAACGAGTAGCTCAATTCTGCCCTGTCGACGATATAAAAAAGAATGTCAGAAAGAGTACAAAGTTAAAACCACTAGATACGGACGAGTTAATATGATAAGAGACAGAAAAAAGGACCATATTTTGATATCATCGTTGAAGGACAAAAAGCTCAAGCACTGTTAGATTCAGGATCAACCATTAACATAATGCACAGCAAGCTATTGAGTAAAGAACAACTAAAACGTTTGAAGAAAGATAAAATAAGGTATCAAACAATAACAAGATTCAATAAAGATTTTAGGAATGACGACAGTTGACATTCAAGTCGGTGACCAACAATTTAGTTGTGAAGTTAGAGTAATGGGAAATTGCGGTGAAAGAATGCATACTAGGATATGAAATGATCAAACTGCTGTACAGAAATAGGTTAAAACAAACATCGACATCTGAGTCCAATAAAACAATCAAAATTTAATAGCCATGATTACATCGGCAGAAACTACGAAGGCGAAGAACAAGAACTACAAGAACAATGTAGGAACGTAGAGCCAAATACACGCCAAGCCACACCAGCGTCAGCAGAGACCGTACAGACTGATGAACCAATCAACATCAAAGATGAAGTAACAAAAAAGATACTATCAGAAGTCGCTCGAATCGGACATGATTATGCCTTTGGCAAACAGCCAAGTGATCTTTTCGAGAAGAATGGAAAGAACAACTACCAGTTATTCACACTCCAGGATAACGTAGGGAGATACACCATTACATAATGCCATCCTGAAGGTAATGTTGAAAAGGCCGAACACATTCTGAAAATAGTACATGACAAATGTAAATGGGCATTAAAATCTCACCAATACTAGCGACACACGGCACTAACACTCGCTCCAGCATGTGATGTACCTGTGACATTCATAATTGAATGGTTAAAAGCAGGTTGTAACCTAGAGATATGCGACAAATTGGGAAAGTCAGCAATAACATATGCCATAGAATACAAAAAATACATGTGCACTTAGAGTTTTACTTGATCATGTACAGGAAAACAACCTTGAACATCTATTAGAAAAAAGTTGATAACGAAAACCACCGATTTGTGACATAGCCGAAATAACGCATTACAAAGAAGGAATTCGGTTGTTAAAAAAATGTGCAGAGAACAAGTAGCCGTCAACAAACACAAGTAGCAGTCAAACCAGTGTTTACAATGAACAAAAAAAACACAACGAACAAACACATAGGAAGAAAGAAAGTAGTTTAAGAAGACAGAGTGGATTATATGAAAAAAAAAGATTTGAATAAGGAACGGAATATTTCGGAAAAAGGAAGACTACATATGACATCTCGAAAATAAGGAAAGAGGAGGATAGTGTATTAGCAAAAGAAGTAAGACTAATCAAAGAAATGCTGAAAAGAAAGATTCAAAGTAAAACGGAACGACATAAAACCATGGTTTGAGGAAAATGGATACAATGTAAGACTCACCATACCAAAACACTCATTTGCATAGCAATAATCTTTTTCATAACACTCATGATTAAACCAATTAGTACGAACAACACAAACTACAAAAAGTTACAACAACTGGAATCAATTGGCATATACGTTGCAGTTACCGAGACTGAAATACGAATCAGATGGAAAGCAAAAGAAAGATCAACCATGTCGAGTCTATTGTATTTACGAACAAGAATACCGGACACTAAGACTCAATCACAATCAAACAAAATGTGACAGATTGATCAATGGTATTTCATACCAGTGAAGATACAACATTTTAACGGTACTAGCACAGGACACATAATCACACAAGGGGAAGCCGAGACATTCGAGCATGAAAACATTCGACCTCGAAGTAGTCACAAATCGAGTACAGTTGACAACAAGTAAAGGATTAAAAAATTAAGGAAATTTAGGAATGAGTGTACGCATACAACGCAACAACATCACCTTTATCAACGTCTAGAACCAGAAATGTCAATATCGGATAAAATGTCCAGATACAGAGAACATATTAAGACTCACTTAAAAAAAATTCAGAAGTCAAATGCAGGAGCTTAAGAGCAACACAAATTACATGGCAGAAATCGAATAGAGATAGAGATGATATGAATGACAGGGAAGAACCACAAGAGACATTCATTGACTTAACATTCAGAACGGAGGACGAAATAGCTATACCAGTGTTAACGAAAATGGACAGAGAAAGAGAAAGATCCAACGGCTATCCCTCAAAAGAAAGAATCACAAAAGTCACGTTACCAAACGCATTACGAAAAAGGCAACAAAGTACATGGAAACCAACAACGAAAAAAAGAATAGTCAAAAAAAGTAATAATGCACAAATTCTATGTGAGAGTCAACAAGAACAGGTATTCGATCCATCGAACATAGAATACGTACCCACTGCCCCCCAGCTAGCAGACAACACGCAATGTGGATTTATGGCAAAGGACAGTCCCAGAATGACTTCGTGAATAATGGAAGAATCGATTACATTGACATTGTACAAGCCAACGTTGATCACATTAATGAATCATGGGGACCATTTTGATCGGTTGGATCATTGTGGATTAAATTCCATAAAAAGTTAAAGCAAAGTCGACATGAATGGTGTGAACTAAAAGCATGACTATATTTGATTCGTATTGTATATAAATGACCTATATGTGAAAAAGACAATATATCTGTATATAATGATCCGTAAACGTAATTTCCTTTTGCTATACACCCGCGACACACGCAATCCGGAGAGTACTACATCACGCGTTTGGCGCAAAAGGTGCGTATAAACACCGTCTCAGTATTGATACTGTTTGCATAGGGCGTAATGGCATTGCCGGTGCTATGACAATGAGCATATTCTATAGCTTTTTTGACATGAAACGATCACAAACACACAAACACACTGCGTTGGAGATACACATGGAAGATCTCAAAGGACCATGTAGATCTACAAGGAGATCAGATGGAATGATCAAACACGCAGAGGTGATGGAGGAAAAAAGAACCCTCCAAGAATGAACGAAATTAAAGAACCAGCAAAGACCAACGAGAGAATCGAAAGAGACAAACTTCAGAGTAGTATACCCAGACCAAACGTGGATCCCGAACGAAATGAAAATGCTGAATGAGACCCGACAGATGACACTTGCCACATTTGTAATTGTGGGACAATTCCCTTGCTAGATTTGATCGGATACAAACCCCGAACAACAACTTACATCCACAGGGCCAAGGAGAAATCGTTTATTTGGCAGACTGGAAGCGAAGAGGCGCCCCACAAAGTTGACCAGGAGAGGACCTACCGAATTTTCAAAGTATTATGATAAATACAGCGATAGCTATCAGAAATAAACACGCCAACAATGATAATTGCTATCGAGACCCTTGAGACTCTACCAAATGAAATTCTGTTACCCATTCCAACTCAAGGAGAGCAAATCAATATGTTCCTCCAGAGAAAAATTCGAACTATACTTTCTCATTTCTGACTCAGCCAACCTATGACTCAACAGGAAATTAGAGAACGAATCCTATTCCTGGATATCGAAGGCGCCTTCAATGACGAAACTAAAAATGGTCCCCGTTAGCATCGCGTATATGGACTACCAAGGAGCCATATTAATGAACGATTTAGTATGTCCACGACAACACATAAAAGGATTACAGAAAAGGCATTCACGGAATAACGAGGACAAACTAGAAGTTATAAAAGACGACCCAATTATCTCTCAAAGGAGAAATGAAATTGGTGGATAGTCAAATTGCAAGAAGTCAGACAGATGGTGCAAGGAAAGATAATCGTAGGTTTTGACCTCAGAGCGGAACTAAACATCTCTGATATCCCCTCGATGAAATAGAAGGGATTAGAGACATCAATCATGCATTGCCCTACGTGGTAAAGTAAAGACGGTTAAGAAAGTGAAAAGAATGCCGATAAAACCAAAGAACCACAAGTAAATCCCCATTACACCAGTGGAAAATGTGAAGGACGAAGGATATCCCTGAAACACGCCAACCTGACAACAGATCATACACTCAGCACTGGAAGACATTACCATTGTCAGAGAAATCTACTAATGCTGGAAAAAGGTTGGATAGATATTTCACGCGAAGAGATCGAGCAATTACGTACGATTATTGAAGTCCAGGAAGAATCTGCGGTATCGAGACTGGCACACAGTAGATGGGTCGCTGATAAAGCCAATCGGAAACGCAAGTGGATGAAACACAGAGAATGGAGAACGAACAGAAAACTGTGGATATCGATGACGAAGAAGTATACGAAGAGGCGACCAAACGTTCACACCCCCAATGATTGAAAATGCACATTCCAATCCAAACGTCATCTTCCTACAACATCGCAGAGTCAAACAGTTCTCCCGAGTCATACAAGTCCGCAAAGACAGAGACAAAAGAGCAGATGATCCACAGATTACGAATCGAAGCCGGGTTATCCTCAAGTGAAGATGATGACGAACCCATCGTGGCGTAGAAATAAGTCTCAAAGGACACCAGTATGTTGGGGCTCTAAAAAAATTAAAAGAGACAAATGACATTCTGTGACAATTGTTTGATCCTGTAATGATTTGGTAGATAAATGTATTTCATCTTGTTATTATAATGCGAACGCATCTCCGATAATATTTGAACTAGGTGATCACTGTAGATACACTAGGTGATGCATAACCCAATTCAGCAATCACCTTTACCGACCCTATAGTCGATGATCGAGATTTGTGCGAGGAACTGACATTTACATTTAGTGATCCAATGACAAACTATTTTACTTTTTTTTATTTTTTACTTTCATCTTTAGTTAGCCCTTTCACCTTTACTTACCCTTTTTTTTGTTGTATATAAACTCATGCGTAAATTATCACACACCTGTACATTTACAAGTATATGATCAAATGAGGACATTGAGTTTTGGAACTTTAGATATGTTAGGGATCAACCCAACACAAAAGATCAAACCCTGATCATAGTCGCAGAGAACCTCCGTTTGCTGCATCAATGGGGATAATTGTTTCATCGTCGCATCAAATACACCCTTCATGACAAACAAATAAAGTCCACAATTAAATATTAAATATTATTAAATATTTTAAATAAATAAATGATAATATATTTATTTATTATAAACCCTGAGAGTAACAGAAAACTCTCCAAACAAAAAATCGCTTCACCGAAGTTCAACAAAACAAGCAGTTTATCGCTTTAAGATCAAGCCCGTTTTCAAAGTCCGTACCAGTGCAACTAACACTTCCAATCACGCTCGGATTCGCCCTAAAGACAGACCAGGCAAACACTAGGTTCGAAGCTGTTACAGGACACCAAGATCAATCACAGGACCACCTGGCACAGAACCCACCCCGCACCCAATCTCCCCTCAATAAATAACATCGTGTGCACAGAAATTGCTGGAGCGTCAGCAATTTTAATTAATTCAACTCTTCATCGCAAATCTGCTAACAAATAAATAAATGTCTAAGCATTTGTCACGAGTGTTTTTCAGTATGCGCAAGCACACAATAAGAGGGTGGTAGAAGCGACTCTATCAGGTTGTCCACTAATTCAAGCATAAGCCGTGCATTAATCTTGAAAGTTGCTGGAGCTGTCGCCAATGTTTCTTAAACAGAATTGTCCTTCTTGTACTGAACGCGGTTTTTTCCAGATCTCTCTTCTGCTAAGGCTACTTACAATATATCTGATCCAAATCTATATGTGAAAATTGGCACCAAAGAGAGAGTCAATTAATTAAATAATATCTGGCATTGGGAATGATTCTTTCTGTTAGCACGTTTAGACCTCTGTTATCGACACACATGCAGTACGTCTTTTTCCACTATCACTAAAGATGTGTTCATGATTTTGCATCTCAATAACTTCAGCAACAATTAAATTTCTGATCAATTCATCTACTATGGTCTCTAAGTGCATGTGTGATCGTCCTGGATGCAACAACATTCTAGGCTTCAAATTCATTTTTCTAATGATCCATATTTCACCTCATTAATCTTTATATATGTCCTTTATCTTTAATTCTCCAATTGTCTCTCTCTTGCTTTGTTTGTACGTTCTCGTCAGTGCATCTTTCATAATCAACTCTTGCTTCAATATTATTGATTTCCATTAGTTACATTCCAAATATTTGTATCGTGTCCATTCCACCAATAAATCCTGGTCTAATATTCCAAACTACAACTATTTGTAAACCCTTCCCTTATTATTCCATCGTGCTTTCATATCAGTTAGACCCAATGGTCTTTTCCTCCGGGAAATACCCCGCAGATCATAATTTCACTTCTTTTAGGGTTCCCCGCTCTTTTCCAAATATCTTCATTTTCTGTTATCATTTTAGCATTCTATGCTTCATTTTATCATCGTTTTGCTCATTTCTTCGTCTCCAGTCTGGTACATAACGTCTTCATGTTCTTTCATTTGGCTTCAATTCTTTTCTTCTCTCGACCCCATTGAAGAAATAAGTGCAATGGGATCTTTCGTGTTTTATCCCATTGTTCTGTCATAATGTTGAACATTCTTTTGTTCCTTTTCTTCTAATTGTATAACTGTCATCTTTCTGATCTTCCAGATTTGTTTCCCTGTTGAGTAAAATTCCTTTTCAACAAATGACAATCTCTGAACCAGGACCTCCTTTCACAAATCGGCATTGATTTCATCAGAACACGCAAACTTTGATGTTCGTTCCACGCAACTGAAGCATTGGTGACCAATTCGCTTCATGTTAGTTCTATTAATCTTTAATCCTTTGTAAATTCTTTTTTTTTGTAATATGCTTTAATGATACTGTTGGAATCCTTCTTTCTTCGCATTGTCCTCTATGCTGTTGGAATCTTTCATTTCTTTTGTTTCCAATGTCTGATCTTGAACTTCTGGCTATAATTATTATGATTCTTGTAAAATAGTCTATAGTTTCACGGGGTATCACTTGTATTGATCTTCCAGTGTGTGTTTTAGTTTTTTTTTTTTTTGTTAATAGATATTTTTATTTTTGCTAAGTTGATAAAATTTGTTCACCACAATGCTCTCAGCCGTAATCGCGAAGCCGCAGCTTGCTCCAAAGTCATCATTACACCGTACGCCAGATTCCGCCCGCCAGATTGACCTGAAGATTGCGTAATGGGCTTGCAAAGTATCCTTCCGTAAATGGTCACCGCTTGAGATACCTGTCTCTGTAAAACGCTATCCCCGTCTCTGGCTCAGATGCGTAAGGATAGCTTCATACGCGGAAGGATAGCATCTTGGGAACCACTTCACTCTTTATCCAAAATTATGCCTATCTAATCGGCCTTTATCCAATCTATTATGATCTTAGCTTGATGATGATCCCGAACTGTTAACAACTCACTTCGTTTATTCACATTGTCTCTGAAGTTTCGATCTTTACAATGCGTGTCTGCCTAATCTCGAACCCCCATGGAACCTTTATGGTACCTTAGGTGTTGCTAAATATAATTTCAGATATTTTAATACCACGCACTGAAGTCATTAATTGAAAATAATAAACGAAAGAGCTTAAATATCTCAACAACGTATTCTAAATAATACATGATCATTCCCACTCATAACCAATTTGAGCTTAAACTTTATTTAAATTAAGCTGATTGTCGCCTGCAACAGTATCGAAACAATTTGATACGCTTGCTGGGCAAAATATGAATTGAAAGCTCGCACACTACTTGCTGCAGCATTCGCTGCATACACAACATACTAATAAAAAAATTAACGTGGCGTCACCTAGCAATGCTGACATAAATAACAATTTTATGCGCTTCCAATGCGCTTAACTGAATAATGATAATTGATGTCTTCAAGGATCGCGAGCAATCTCCGCCAGCACCTCGTGCAGACGGAACCACTCAATAGTTATCACCATAGGCCCGGGCTAGTCCCGGTAATATAATATCATAATTATAATAAAAAATAAATTTGTCTAATGACTACGCAAAATAAGGGAATTACGTACCATCATTGACACTGTTAAGTACGAGAATATAAATTATAACCTGCTATTTTACATGCGGAAGAAATTGCCCCTTCAGTTCAAGGGAGACATTGAAATTAAATAGAAGAGAGAGATGGAGAAAACTATAAAACAAGAATGCCATGGCAAATATCTATTGCCCCATTTATCTTAATGTCTACAGCTTCTAAATTAGACTTCTATAAATAAGCTTCTGTATTTTCAGCATTCATAGTCCTGAGTACACAAATAATTCTGCTCGGAGTGCCAACCTAAGTCAGCAACACTCAGTGGACTGGAAGAATAACATGAGAAAGGTTTGTGCAGCTTCTTGCTAAGAAATCCTTCGTTGATAGGAGGACCAAGACTGATAGTAGAAATAGACAATCATTTTCTAGAATTTTCTAAAAGGAGAAATAACGTTGGAGAAACCTAGAGTAAGCCTTATCGCTGTTCCGGGAGGAAGTATATTAATATCCATAGTTGTAAACCGTGTATGTTCAACCTACTACTACGATAATATATGACAAATAACAAACATGCAAAAGCCTATCTGATGAAGATTATCATATCAGGTAACCATTCATTGAACTCTGTCAATTCAAACACAGGTGTCCACACGCAGTCACTGGAATCCATGGGGAAGGCGAAATTTAAAAAAACAAAACACACTGGGGCACCTTATAGGGAGGATGATGACGACCCATTAAAGACATAATAGGGAACATATAGTATGCATTTGCACTGTCATTTCATACTCAGCAAATAGTAGCTGGCAGATAAAAGGAAAGATCCGAAAACAGCTCCTATTAATTTATAATTCATTGTACAACATCTTCTTTCAGGCCGTAGAAACACCCAACACAACATGAATGGATGTTCAATTCTTCAAATGTCCTCAATTGGTTGTGATATACCAATTTCCCAAAATACTGGCGAAAACATACTCATTGAAAAGACACTTCTGACTTAAAAACGATCAATAAGTCCTCGAAGTTAAGCTTGATATTAGCCTTACTTTGTTATTTTACTCAGCACTAGCAGACACATTATCTACGAGACACTAGGCTCCATACTCTACGACCCCAGACAAGATCCAACCAAGTTTTCACGAAGAATCTTCAAGAACTGACGATCATCAAACCAAGATTACTCTATGATTTCAAACTTTGAAGGTTAACGTACATTTGTTAAATATTTAGTGAATAAAAATAAATATATATCTTCCTTTGATCAATTTAGTAATAGTTTTACCAAACAATATTTGATTATGTAGTAACTATTTTCTATAAAGTGTGCCATTCTATTTTAAATGTATAAAATGTAGGCAGAAGGAGAGCAGTGCGCTATTGTAAATAAAGTCATTATGTATCATTTAACTATACATGTTTGTTGGCCAAGAGAAATATTCTAAAGAGAAATATTATAAAACAGTATTATGAATCCTCGTTTTTCTTCTTTGGCCACGAACCAGTCCGCAGAGGACTCTGAATATTTCCATAAAATAATACCCAACCAAAGCGTACAGGATCATGGAAGGCAAAATCATCTGAGCAGAGATGATCTAGCAATATTTGATAATCTTCTTGGTCCAAAGGGCATCCCCCCCCTGCTGCAACACAGTGGCTTATCTGGGTGGTGGGAATACTCTGAGACCAAGAAACAGTGAATTGGCTAAGAGGCGCAATCCCATTCTCGCCTTTCAATGCAAATCAATGGATGAGACCACCACAGAGTGTGCATGTTTGCGTGATTACGACACTGGCCTCACCCAACAAACTCATTTGAACGATTTATGGACGTCGAGATCGGGATCAACCTAATTTTGGTAAACGCACAGAACCAGCTTGAAGCTATGGAGTGGGTATAATGAGACCTCAGTGACGACGGTAAAATTGTTTTCACAAAAAGACTCGTCTAGTTCAGAGATATCATTCCATGTCCCTGCCATACTCACATTTGGTCAGCCATCAATCAATGTAATTTATTGCGGGACTAAATCATGGCATAAGGAGTAACCACATTTGAGAAAGAATTTTATCCTTAAGGGAATAAGTAAATATTTTCAAACAATCTGCTAGCAAAAGCGTTGGTAAGAAGCCCTAACGTATATGTGGTCACTAGTAGGACAGCATCAACGCTTTATTCGTTACATTGAAGTCAACGGAAATTCCCTTGAAGTTGTGGTTGACGCTGGAGCCAATACTGCTATCACTGATACCATCAAGTTTCTAGAAGCCAAGAAACAAAAGGAGGTTATCCGAAAGAAACACTACCAGGTTTATGGCTTAAGCAATGTTAGAGAATCTTTTCCCCTGGAGGAAGCGAGAATCCAAACGGAGCCCTAGAAATTAAAGTGTCCGGCTCAAGCCAGATCTTCAGAATCTGTCCCAAACAGTACAGATTGCCTACCAAGAGAAGCTTAAGGGGAATTCATCGACGTTGACAATATTCAAGATGGTGATCAAGATTCCTGGATAACTATTTCCTTCTCGCACATGATGTGGAATCAGGGATTCTTTGAGTGGGAGATACATATTTCTGGACACCCGTTAAAGTGCAACTGCCGGATGTTAGCCTGCAGTGAGGAAAATGGTCCTTGACATTGAGTAACTAATTATTTCATCATAGTTATGTCACAATCATTTACAATTACGTGAAAGTAGGAGGGAAATGGTTCTAGAAACTATGTAATTAATTATTACCACGTATTATTATTGCCATAATTACGATAAGGTAGAGGGAAACAATCGTGGACATAACGCAATTTAACGTCATCATACACATCAGAATCGCGTCATAATTACGTCACGGCGCATCATAATTACGTCATAGTTATATCATAATTACGTATAAAAAATAAAATAAAAATTTGATAAGTTTCATATCTTTTAGTTTGTAAGGAATCATGAGAAAATATTTTCTGTGAACGAACAGACGAAATGGAAACATTTCTGTACTCAAAATAAACTCCACTACCAATATAGTATAAATGAAAATTTTAATTTCAATAAATTTTCAGACTGTTTCACTCCAACATATCGAAATCGGAATTCAAAAATATGTGGAAAAATAGAGTACGATTAACAAATGAAAACGCTGAGGGTACATTTTTTATCAAATATTGTATTGGAGCATTTATTCGAAAAAAAATATATTTATTTTGTAATAAATTATCTAATTTATAACTCCCTGTCATCTCTAGCAAGCTCGATGTTATCAGGGATTAGTTTCCCTTTCCTCCTTGGTCTCATATTGTCAAACTATTTAAATAATTTTGCAAAGATCTTATGAGAAGAAAATCAAAGGAGCGAATTCGGTGATGCTTCAGAACACTGTTTTGGTGTGGGTCAAGGCCAAAACATAGATAAATCTTTTAGCCATAGATCAAAAAAATCGGAAAATGCCTTTGGAGCTTCCTGCTCAAGTCTTTTCACTAGTCTCTCCTTAGCCATTTGAGCCAGCAGTCCGTATCGACAAACTTCCCCAACTATGAGTCCGAAGTCAACGAGAACCAGGCAATCATCCCCCTGCACGCCCACCAGGAAGAACAAACAAGAATGCTCACTCCTATAAATGCGTGTAAACACGGATGACAATGACGTGCATCAATCGTGCGAGGGGCATTCCCAATCCATGGGACCGACCCAGCCAAAAGAAACTGTACCAACTAACCACCAACCAAACTCTTCCATCTTCAGTGGAACCATCACAACCCAATCTTCGAAGAAAGAAAGGAATTTCCATGACACATTGTTTCCAGTCCGACAATGCTGGATTACAGACGTAAGCCACTAAACAGTGTGGACAAAATGACCTTATTGCAGAAAAACCAATCAATAAAGAGAAGATTTTTCGTCGCAAAAGGTAACCACGATGCCAACAAACAGCATGTTTTGAGAAATCAAAACGAAGGGGACAAACTTTTATTTACAATAAATCTGAGTTATATAAAAATTTTATATTTTATCATTAATATTGCAAAAATTTTTATCAAATTTTAATCAATAATACTACAAAAAATGCACCAAAAAATGGAACCCATAAAATACACTTTTCTTGAGACAGAACAAAAAAAGGGCGTCAATCGTAGGAAATGAAAAGCAGAAAATTATAATGTTCATATTCATTCGGAAAATGATACAAAAAAATTAATATATTTGGTTATAAAAAAATGTTTTAAATGAATAAATAACATTTTAAAAGTTCACATTTTGCATTTTTGTATTTCGCTTTAAAATTAAAGCAAATTAAAAAAAAAATTCAATATAGCACCATTTGAACATTTTAGAAGCTAATATCATTCAATAGCCATTTTGGTAGCGCTGCAAGCCAACGCAGGAAAAGGGTTATGGTATTGATATGGCAGAGGTCATATGTTCATGCACCTTCTCAAATTGTTACAAATTTTTATTGCACTGGACTTCAGTCCCATTAGAACGGTTAAATAAACATTAACAGTTATTAATCAAAATCTAACAAAGATACGCTGTTCCTTTCAATAATCAATGTTTTGTGGGTAATTGTGAGGTAATTGTGACATAACCTCTATAAGTTCTGTTATAATGGTGTAGTAAATCTACCATAATTGTAAGTCTTCTGTCAACAATCTTCATGCATGTCTTTAACCCTTTTACCAACAGATATCTCTATACCATGTACGTCCCGCCCGTCCCGAAATACAGGATTGAAGCTTAATCCTTCTTTTGGGCTAATCAGTAATCAAATCATTATTCTTAATTAACAACCTTACAGCGGATGTATCCTGAGATTTATCGTCTCTAATTACCGTTTCGAAAAGTCAGTCCAGGGTGCCAAAATTACTTGAGTTTGCATTGCGTTACTTTGAATCGGGCAGAAAACGTAGTCTCCGGACATTGTCAGCCGCTTGCTACCCACAGCGATCACAAACCATCAAAACTACCAGAAATGTTCCATGAGGGATCCAATAATCCGCCAGGAGGCTCTAGTCGAGCAAACAGGTAAACAAAGCCAGGCTATCAAGCGAATAGACACTCACCCCTTACAGCCTTTTCTCCTCTCGAACTTTGAGGATTCTGAAGATGACCACCGATTTTGTAGGTATAGTGCACTGGACTCTTGATCAATATTCAAGGTGGTGACTGCGATCGATAAATATTTTTAGAATATAGGGGTAAATCAGGGATTCTTTTAAAGGAGGATACATACCTCTGACACTGTTGTATGTGGATTTCATAAGATGTCAGCCTGACTGGACAAGATTGTAGCCAGCCACCGTCCTGGACGAGTGCGAGATGATATGATAGGTTTCGGGGTAGACAGGATGTACAGGTGGTGGACTGTATAGGGACCCTCCAGTCACACTTGAAGAAGTCCACCGGATGTCGCAAAGTGTAAACGAAATTTGCATCTGTGATTTAAAGATAACAGCGAGCGGCTTAACAACGATTACTTTCGTGAGAAGATTGTTGGATATCACAGTGACCACAACAGTTCTTTGACTGGGTAAATCAATGGTTTATAATGATCTGATCTCCCGATACATTGCAGCACTTTCGACGTCAACATTGAGCAGCCTCCGCGATCAAAACCCAAGATCGCGATTGTTTTCGCTTTTGTTTCTTTTTAATAGAATAATAGGCCCCTGCAGCAAAGAGAGGACCCCCCATTTTGGAGTTTTACTGAGTTCATTAAGTTTCAGGTCGCATGGTAAAGAGGAAATTCTAGTGTTAAAAGCCTTTAAGAGAATTTTGTTGAGTTTCAGGTAGTTTTGTCTAGAGTTTAACAGACCTAGAGTTGTATAAGGGCGAAACAGTGGAAAGAGGATCTTAAGGGAATAAAAATATTAACTAGAGGTGACAAAGAGGATTTCGTAGATAGTGATAACGAACGAGAATTCCTTAGGGATAAGGAATTTTATTTGAGGAACCAGCGAACCGTTAATTGATAGTGAGACAGATTTTGAAAACTGACATTGAATCTAATAATATTGATAATAAAGTTTCAGGATTTACAGGTAAAATGGCGAACCAATCGTAACAATGATGAAGATTTGGAACAAGTTGTTTTGGGGAAGTGGGTACGAGGATACCATGGTGGACCAAAAGTATTATTACCCATTAAAAGCATATGGAGGAGACCTTCGGAGTTTGGCCTGATTTTATGGTGGAGTATTGAAGATTTGCAGCAGGGTATGAATGGACAGAAGTGAAAGAATAGCGAGACTGTCGTTGCATTTGAAGGACTGTAGCAGCAACAATGTTTACCAGGTTAACGCCTGCGGACAAAATTAATTGGGATACATTGATGAGGAGCAATGAGAAAAGGATAATAATAGGGATCAAACGCAATTGCAATTGAATGTTCTTGAAAAGGGAAACGGGAAACAGGGGAACAAATATTGAGTTTGCATTTGTATGCTGAGGACTTTAGCAGATAGAGTTTGATTGAGATGCCAGCGCCGTTAAAAGGAAAAAAAGTTATTGAATCAGTTCTTATGAGGGATTAGCGTCGAAGGTCCATGATATATAGTTATGGCTGGAGCAAAGACGCTCGATGAAGCAGCTAGTAAAGCAGCATTGTTTGAACAGTTTCAAGGCAAACACGCAGGAAGCAGCTCAGGAATCGAAGATGATCCGGAAGAAGAATCAGTGAACAAACGAAGATTTAGAGCTAAGAAAACATGGGGTATTGAGAAATCGAGAGGGGAAAGAGAGTTTTAATAAGGAAACAGGAATCGAGCAACCACCAGTAAGAAGTGAGGTTGGGATAGACAACTGAGAGGTAGACAAAATAATAAGACAATCAGAGCCAGGTAACCAACCAAGAAGTGGTACTGGTCAGATAATAATTCGCAGACAAAGAAGGATAACAGGGAGAGACAAAGAAGAGATTCATCGACCGAGAGTAATAGCAGAAATTGGGAAACAGTAGTTATGGGCAATTCTCAAAGTGGACAAAGAGAAATAGAAGAGTTCAATCGATAATAATAGCGGAATCATATGATAACAGGAATTTAGGTTTTTTCTAGGAGTGGTACGGTCAAAATACCACCAGAGCGAGGGATTTACACAGGAGCCGGACACCTAGGTATGACATTATGTTATTCAAGTGGTAGGATGGTGTGGACATGGCAAGGGAATGCCAGTAGGTAATCAAAGGGGTTACACGCGCATAGATACAATTATAGGGACAACATTAATTTTTAGGGAATACAGAGTGTTATAATTCATTGGCAAATTTGGATGATACGGCGAGAAGCTACCGCAGTTGCAGAACAGCTACTTAGAGACGAAAGGAACCCAAATCAAGGGAAGAATGTTTCATTTTAACAGACAAGCTAAGGTTGGACGCAATGAAGACGGAAAATTTTAAAGTATCGAAGAGTACATAAGAGCTTGCGAAAATTCAGTTGGATGACACAACGAGGAAATTAGAATGAACGGAGAAGAGAGATATGAGAAAACAAGGAGCAGTAGGGACTCCAAATAGAAATGTACACAAACGCACGTAGGGACACAAGAAGAGTTACAATTTAGAAGGGAGGAACTTAAACGAGAAAGCGGTTTCATGAGGAATCACAAGGAACATTTCAGATGTCAGGTCCACGTTTGATCGACATAAAAAGGAAAATGAAAGAATACATTGAGGATGAAACGATTATATGAGTTAAATGAACATGTTGGATCAAAAAAACGAATAGATACTAGAATCACAGGAAGAAGGGACGAAATGATTCAGGATTTGCACCATTAATTAGGACGGGCTATACAAAAATAATGGAAAACAGAACAAGCAATTGGAGATAGCAACTATAGACGATATCAAGTTAGAGAATGGAACAAGAACGAACAGGACATTGTATAGTGATCTAAATGGACATAAAGGGTCGAATACCTTTAATTTAATGGAAAGATTCAGGATCTCATATTGGATATAAAAGCAACGTTATTAGAATTAAGGTGGAAAGTGAAAGCACTATTAGAGGAAACACCATGAGATCAACCATTGGAAAACAATTACAATTTAATGGACGATGGCACACGTTTAGACAAATATGCTACCCAACCATGGATCAGGTTTATTTACAGATAATATAGTGGTAGTATCAGTACTCAGAATAACAGGTGTTAGAAGGAATCCATGATAAAGACGAAGTAAGACAGGAACCACTGGTATAATATTATAGTGACAATCAAAATAAGAGATAACGAGGAAGGACGCGTATCGGACTATGCAGAGAACTGTGGGAGGACGAAACGAATAGAACAAGACATAACGAGAGGTAAGGAATTAAGTACAACGTGGGTATTATGGTAGTGATCACACAACCTCTGTATGAGGACGGTACAAAAATGGAGAAAGGAGAAAATTACCAAAAACGATGAGGTTAAGAAAGAAGAAGAAAGTAACGCAGTCAGATTTGACATAGATGCAGATATAGAGACAGAAACAATTTACGGGAGAAAATAATGAAAGAAGGAGAGGCGAAAGAATACCAAGTAAAAAATATGTAACGGAGAAAGTTGAACCAAAAGACAATGATGGATAAAATTATACATCTGGTAATTAAACAAGCAGGAGACAGCCCCATATCGTTCCAATTGCAAAAAAAACATCATACAACGCCATGGGGAAGAACCAAAGATCACCAACGAAAGGAGATTCACTACTTTAATAATTAAAGGATATATTACAACGACACAAACTTCAAGCAAGAAATAAAGTACGGAAATTAAGAACAAAGCAGCGAAATGATAGGATTAACTGATTTGTTGATCATCTTTATCGGTCAACGGATACACAACAGATGACAACGAATATCCGATGACTGTGGATTGCTCCCAAAAAAGAGAAAAATAAGGCAATTGGGAGCAGTAAATTTAAATGTAATGATGCAACAACAAGGAAGAGTTAGGAGCCAGTACAGGAGAAGAAACACATTAGGCATAGCACGTCATCAGAGGACACCAAGAACGAAGGAACTGACAAAATCAGAATCCCAGCCAAGATACCACGACAAAAGAAATAGACCAATTAACAGGAACAAGTTCAGTGCGAGGAGCACAGGAACGTCAAGAGGAAGATGGGATTTATTAAGATACTCTAGCTAAAGTTGAAGATGATGAGACGCGGAGACCCAGGTCTCACAAAGAGGGCATCAATAAGTAAGGATGGGACACCCAGAAAAGCAAGAAATTCAAGGTGGTCCTCATCGAGGAAAAAGATGAAAAGTTAGACACAGTGTGGACGGTGTAAGATATTAATAAGCCAGGACAAAGGGTGGTAATTATAGCACTGATGAGGATCTAGAGCACTTGTTTCAAAGTGTGTGCTTCATCAGTGGGGCGACCAAGTCTGTGCATCAAGTATACTCTAGAATTCATCAAGTTCAGTTGGATTGATAATTAAGAGGGAGGACCCCCCTATATTGTTGAAGTTTTTAAGTTTTGAGTTTTAAAAGTTTTCAGGCCGCACAGCGAAGAGGAGTACCCCTAGTTTTAAAAGTTTTAAGAGAATTTTGTTGAATTTTGGAAGTTTTGTTCTAGGAGTTTAAGAGACCTAGATTTTACAGTGGCGAAGTGGAAAAGAGATATTAAGGGGAATAAAGATTAAATAGAGGTGATAAAGAGAATTTCGTAGATAGCGATAACGAACGAGAATTTTTTGGGAATAAGGAATTTTTATTTGAGGAACCAGTAGTTAATAGTGAATCAGATCTTGACACTGATATTGAATTTGATAATATTGATAATAAAGTTCAGGATTTACAGGTAAAATGGCAAGAAATAATGATGAGGAAATTTGGATCAAGTTGTTAGGGAAGCGGTACGAGGTTACCATGGAGGACCAAAAGTGTTACCCATTAAGGCATATGGAGGAGACCCATCAGAGTTTGCCGATTTTATGGCAGAATATTGCAGATTTGCAGCAGGTTATGAATGGACAGAAGCTGAAAGAATAGCGAGACTGTCATTGCATTTGAAGGACGTAGCAGCAGCGGTGTTTACCAGGTTAACACCACAGGACAAAAGTTAATTGGGAAACATTAATGAAAGCAATGAGAGAAAGGATAATAATAGGGGATCAAACGCAGTTACAATTGAACGCGTTAGCAAAAAGAAAAAAAAAGGAGACCAGGGGAACAAATATTGAGTTTTGCATATGCATTAAGGACTTTAGCAGATAGAGTTTTGATTGAGATGCCGGCGCCGTTAAAGGAAAAATGTTATTGAATCAGTTTTATGAGGGATTAGCGCCGAAGGTCAAGGGATATATAGTTATGGCTGGAGCACAGACGCTCGATGAAGCAGCTAGTAAAGCAGCATTGTTTGAACAGTTTCAAGGGACAAATACGCAGGAAGTAGTTTGTGGGATCGAAGATGATCCGGAAGAAGGGTTTGGGGATGATCAAACGAAGATTTTAGGGTAAAGAAAACATGGGGAGATGAGAAATCAAGAGGGAAAAAAGAGAGTTTTAATAAGGGAAACAGGGAATCAAGGAGTAAATCACCAGTAAGAAGTGATAGTTGGGATAGACAATTGAGAGGTAGACAAAATAATAGGGATATACAGAGTCAACAGGACCAACCAAGAAGTGGTAGTGGTCAGAGGTATAATAATTCGGGTAGACAAAGGTATGATAGCAGGGAGAGACAAAGAAGAGATTCATCGACAGAGAGTAACAGTTACGGAAATTCGGGAAACAGAAATTATGGGAATCAAAGTGGACAAAGGGATAATAGAAGAGATCAGTTTGATAATAATAGAGGTAGATCATATGATAACAGGAATTTAGGTTTTCAGGGGTGGTACACGTTCGTACACACCAGAACGAGGATTTACACAGGGAGCCGGACAATTTGGTCCGAGGACAGTATGTTATTCATGCGGTAAGACAGGACACATGGCAAGGGAATGCCGTAGTAGGGAATCAAAGGGGTTACACGCGTACACCTAATAATAATTATAGGGATAACATTAATTTTCAGGGGAATACAGAATGTTATAATTGTCATAAATTTGGACATACGGCTAGAAGCTGCCCGCAGTTGCAGAATAGCGTATTTAGAGATGAAAGAAATCAAAGTCAAGGGAAAATGTTTCATTTAACAGACAAGCTAAGGTTGACGCAATGGAGACAGAAAACCAGGAAGTATCAGAAGATTATATAAGAGCGATGAAAATTCAGTTGGACGACACAACGAGGAAATTGGAACGAACGGAGAAAAGATATGAGAAAACAAGGAGTAATAGGGACTCCGAAATAGAAATGTACACAAACGCACGTAGGAGACCAGAAGAATTACAAATTAGAAGAAGGGAATCACAACGAGAAATGAGACATGAAGAATCACGAGGAACATTTGTAGATGTCAGGTCCATACGTTTGGATGACATAGAAAAAGAAATAAACGGATACATTGAGGATGAACGATTGTATGAGTTAATTAACTTGTTGGATCAAAAAGGAATAGATACTAGAATCCCAGGAAGAAGGGACGAAATGATTAGATTTGCACCATTAATTAGACGAGCTCTACAAAATAGTGGTAAAACAGAAAAAGTAGCACTGGAAATATGCAATCGTTATAGACGATATCAGTTAAGAGAATGGAACAAGAACCAGAATAGGACATTATAGTGACTTGTATGACATAAAGTGTCGAATAATTTTACCTAATGGAGAGATTCAGGATCTTCCATTGGATATAAAAGGAAACATTATTAGAACTAAGATGGAAAGTGAAAACATTAGTAGATGAAACACCAGATAGAGATCAACCATTGGATAACATCATACTTACAGATGAATATGGTACACGTTTAGATAAATACGGAGAAGCACTAAGTTATGGATTATGTTTATTTACGGATAATATAGTGGTAGTATCAGTACTCAGAATACCAGGTAGGAAGGAATCAATATAAAAGACGAAAAAGACAGGAACCATTGGTAGATTATAGTGACAATGAAATAAATGATAACGAGGAAGGACGTATATTGGACCAGGAGAACTCAGGGAGTGACGAAATCATGGGAATAGAGCAAGGACAGAACGAGTCTGATAAGGAATCAAGCATAACAGATACAGGAAGTGATCATACAACTCAGGAGGACGGTACAAAAAAAAAGAAAAAAGAATCACCAAAAAAGGATGAAATTAAGAAAGAAAAAAATTAATGCAGTTTTGGATACGGATATAGATGCAGATATAGGCAGAAACAAACTTACGGGAGAAAAATAACGAAAGAAGGAGAGAGGCTAAAAGAATATTAAGTAAAAAAAAGATGTAACAGAAAAGAACTAGGAGAGATATTATTACAATTAGCTAAGGAACCATTACCAAAACACAGATGGATAAAATTATACATTTGGTAATAGCACAAGCAGGAGATACAGCTCCATATCACCCAATTGCAAAAAAAATATCATACAACGTTATGGGGAAGAACGAAGGTCATTGAATGAAAAAAGAAAAGATTCACATTACACTAATAATTAACGGATATATTACAACGACACAAAACTTTCATGCTAGAGATAAAGTACGGAAATTAAGGACAAAAGCAAAAGAAATGATAGGATTAACTGACGGTATGATTATTTTATCAGTCAATGGATATACAATAGATGACGACGAATATTTGATGGATTGTGGATGTTTCCCAAAAAGAGAAAATAAGGTAATTGGAGTAGTAATGAATAATGATGCACAACAGGAAGAATTAGAGCCAGTACAGGAGAAGAAACACAGATACCAGGTATAGCACGTTGGTCAGAAACACCAACGAAGGAACCAATAAAACCAGAAATACTAGCTAAGATACCGATGATAAAGGAAATAGACCAATTACCAGGAACAAGTTCAGTAAGGAGGGAAGTACAGGAACGTCAAGAGGAAGATGGGGATTTATTAAGATATCTGAAGCAAGTAGAAGATGAGACAAGTTTTAGAGATATCCACACAGAAGATGAGTATCCGATAAATAAGGCACCATGGGAAAGAGAACCACTAAACACACCAAATCCATTAAGGGATGACATATTTAACCCATATGGTCGATACGCAGGTTGGGATAACAACCCTTATCCGTTACAGACAGATATACCTAATTACGAGGAAAGAGACACGCAAACTACACCGAGACAGGTAGTAGAACCAAGAAGAAGAGGTAGACCTAAGAAAGACCCATCACAACCACCGTTAGTCACGATTAATAATAGACCGAAACCAAACCCGTACTTGGAAAATAAAGGTTTAGATGAAGCAGGTCAGACAGCCAAGAGAATAGCACAAAGGATGCTCGATTTTAGTAAATGGAAGGAAGCGGAAAATAAGAAAAAAGGAGATGAAGTTTACAAGTTAATAGAAGGACTCGTACAGTACAGACAATGGAATAGAAATCATTTGGAAATAAGAGTGGATAGAAGTACGATAGGAAAAATAAGCAGTTACATAGACGATTGTAAGGACAAATTGAATAGGATAACTCAACGGAGGTTATACCAACCAGTGACAGAACAACATGACGGTAGAATAATTATGGAATTAATGAAAGATGGAATAAGTAAAGAAAAGATAATCATAGCATTAGCATATGTATCAGACGCACTGATAGGTCAATATGACGAGATGGCAAGAAGGGAAAGCATGCAGATTGCTACCACCATCATAAATAAGTATGTGACGCCAAAAAAATAAAAGAGTTAGGAGGTTGGAGAAATATGTTAGAAACATGGACGACAGAAGAAGAAGATACGTGTTCCGAAACAGAAGAAAGATTTATACTAGCACCGGAAGAAAAAAAACCTATTGGCCACCACCGGCGAAACCACCGCCTGACCAACAATGGTACCAAGAAGCAAGCAATAAGTTACCAAAATAGAAAAAAGGAACGTTGATATCATTAATGATGATGATAATGACTATCTTACTGGGAGCAACACCATCGAACTCCATGATAGCATATGATTGTTCACAACTGAAGGTCGGACACAAATATTCATTGTTAGATACGGAAGAATGCCCGGAAGCTAGACCGAACCAAATTATAGAATCGACAGAAGTTACAACGTACCATTTATATCAAGAAGCGGAATTCCAAAAAACGGAAGCAAGAGAATGCACGGTAAAAGATCAACCACCATATGGAATTGTGGACATCAGTCATGGACATCAATGATAGCACCTACCACACCATTTGTTGCGGTAACAATCACAGCAGCACAGTGTTATGAAGCTTTCGCTACGGGAAGAATAGCAATAACATTTGAGGGACACACAACACGCCTAGATGCAGAGGCTGGAAAACTCAAGTATCATCGAGTAGAAAGACAAGGTAAAATAGGAGCCAACGGAGGTTGTTCCGGCGAAGGAGAAGTGACGTTTGAGAGGTAAAACATAAAAGTGCAGTACAGATAGAAGATTTTTTAGTAGAACTAAGAAAGTACCAGACCACATTCGACAATGATGGGAAAATGATGGATAGACCTTACTGTTTAGCACAAGAAGGAGTTGTGATACGGGACAATCCACAATTACATACACGGCACCGAGCAAAAGATGTGGAGTGATATACCTAAAAACAGTAGAATTCAAAAAAAAGTAAAAGGAAAACAATTTGTAGATAGGGAATTGAGAGGTGGAGAAAAACGATTAACCGAGGACGGAGAAATGACAACCGTAGGAACCGTAATAATATCCATACCCGAAAAGAAGAATAAAACTAAAAAGAAAAAAGAATGGTATTACCACCTACTAACGACAACCCAAATGATATCATAGTATCAAAATCCGAGAATGACGCAATCAGATTCGTACTTAAAGAACGAATAACCAGATGTCATGTGATCATAAGGAAAACCGATTTCGAAGGACTATATGTATCATCCGCAGTCATAGTCGACGCACAACAGAAAGTAGGAAACACTGACGTAAAGATGCAGCATTATTTCAACAACAAAATAAGTTTCTTGTATCATCATGGATTATCAAAAAATGGAAAGGATATATCAAGAAACGATAGCTAACGACTGTAAATTGAACCGGGAAATATTAAAAACAAAGTTAGCATTAGTCCTAACCAACCCAGACTCGGTAGCACCACTGTTACCAGTAGAAAAAAGGAACATTTGGAAGAGTAATGGGAGAAGTGTTATACACATACAAATGTCCAGCAGTAGACGTAGGAATAAGGACAGTAGCCGCATGTACCAACGAGCTACCAATATCATACAAGAATCAGGCACTATTCCTTCACCCAATAACACGAGTAATTATACATGACACAACAGGGATCAAACAAATAAACTGTTCAAACGTCATGACACCGATGTATGAGACATCACCAGGACAATGGATTAACATGCCATCCAAATTAGCAGCACCAGCACCTAAAAGATTAGAATTACTCAAGTTGGATCACATAGAGACATTTACACCCATGGACGGAACAGGAAATGGATATACACGGATGCGGATATAGAAGCAGCTAGGAGATATATGTTATTCCCGGAAAAGAAAGAAAGGATATTGTCAGAAATGGCATACACATTAGCAGGAGGAGCAGCAGGAGGAACGAATTTCGATCTGTTATTATCACCAGATCATTTTAAGCAAGCAACTTTAAATACGATGAAAAAGATATGGGGACGATTTCTGATTTCGGACAAACATTTGCAGGATTAATGGGAGTTTATTGCATCATAATATGCATCAAGGTTGTCTTATCACAAGTACTATCAACATACAGCATTTACAAATTGGGAGGATTCACATGGAAATTACTTTAGGATGTTTTCCGTTTTTTAGCTAAATTTGTAATTTATAATCACCATCAAAACGCAATGAAAAGTATGCAAAGAGAAAAGAGTAGACCATATGCACCATCATTAAGTAGAGAAAGATTACAATATCCAGACCAGATGAAAATGACGAGCACCAACATATACCATACTTCATTCAGGAAATAAACGACCTTTACCAAATTATAGGAAAGCTACAAGATCGTTATTATCTTTACAAGCACCTCGATTACACTTGGAACAACCAAATTACCCTATAAAATTACTACATCAGGTCGAAAGAGAGGCTAACGAGGAGCAACGAAATAGATTGGCAGCCGAAAGAGAATGGAAAAATCAGAACGGGATTATGATGTTAACACAACAAGGCAAAAAACATTACGATTTAAAATTAGAATTAAACGGGAAGATGATAGAAATAATGATAGACACAGGTGCACAAGTATCATTACTAAGTTACAGAGTTCTGACGGACGGAGGTACAACAAGCAGAAATACAACAAGTACAAGAAAAATACGTCGGAATTGACGGGAAAGAAATAGAAATAATGGGGAACAATAGAAGTTGTCTGGACGATAGACGAAGTAACAATAAGAATAAAATGCTCATCATAAAAGAGATGGAAGGTAGAATGTATATTTGGAAGAGACATATTAAAGGAATTATACGCTAAGGACATAAAATGGTGGAAAAAAATAAAATATGATAGGATATCAGGAAAAAAGAGTTACTGAAGAAGAAAAATTGTGAAAAAATGGAAAAACGATTGAAAAAAAAAAGAAAAAACCGATAGGAATATGTCAACCTACAACAAACGTAAACCCACGCAGAAAAGGGAGGTAATATATTCAAACAAAGGAAAGAAAAAGTAACAAACAAAATATTCAGCGAAATAGCACGAATAGGACATGATTACGCATTCGGAAAACAACCGAGCGATTTATTTGAAAGAATGGTGAAACAGTTACCAATAATATTCACATTACAGGACGATGTAGGAGATACACCTTTAAATAACGCGATTTTAAAAGGAAATGTTAAGCCGCAGAACACATTTTAGAAATAGTGGAGAAGAATTGTAGTTGGGCGTTGAATCTAACCAACTCTAGTGGTCATACCGCGTTAATACTCGCACCAGCTTGCGAAGTCCCACCAACATTTCTAACAAAATTACTAACCGCAGGTTGTCGATTAGACATATGGGATGGTTTAGGAAAGACAGCCATTACCTATGCCATCGAATACAAAAAATACGGATGCATTAAAATTTTACTTAATCATGTTCGAACTTACGATTTAGAACGATTACTACAGAAACCAGAAAATGTATATCATTCACCATTACAAATTGCAGTCATGAACAATTACGACAAAGGAGTAGAACTTCTTACAGCAATTAAGAACGAAAAAAGGCACATTCATGACGGATGTTAACGAACGAACCATCTTAAACGAAGAAACAGCATTACATATAGCTGTTAGAACAGAATGCGAAGTCGGAGTAATAAAGATACTATTAAATAGACCCGACGTTGATATTAACCAAAAGAACAGTAACGGTAACACAGTGTTGAAGTTAGCCAAGAAAAGGAAACATGAGGAAATATTAACACTGATAGAACAATATAAAGGGAGGAAATAAGTCAAGCAACAATGGAAGGACAGGATAGTATATGGAAATAACATCAGAAGACGAATATAAAGAAGAAGAAACCGAAGAAGGTACAGAAACGTTAGAGAAAAAAGAAATATCGACATTTCTCCAAATATGCAGAGAACAGAACGAAGAAGTATCAACGATATTGGAAGAAGATAAAGAAAAAACCGAATGAAGATAACGAAAAACAAAGACGAATCACTCGAAGATAAAACATTCAGGGGTAACATTCTCATGTTAGGAGGACCAGAACAGAGAGAATACGATCAAATGGTTATGATAAACGGAAATTCAGTCCACGCAATCATAGATACCGGATCAGCCATATCAATAGTATCAGAAGAATGTTTACATTACCTACAGTTAGATAGGAAAAGATAATGAGTGGAATATACACAGATATATCAGGACGCCTCATCGCAGGAAAAAAAGCATGGTACGATTATTGATACAAATCGAAAATGTTATATTCGCTAGTAATTACATGGTAATGGTAACGACCCATAATAGAATGTATCATAGGAATGGACGTAATTACAGTAATGGAGGAAAAAAGGAGTAAATTGGAAAAATGGCTAACATACGATAAAGCAACAGGAGAAGGATGTTGTAGAATTATGAAAATATTACCATTGAAGGAGGTAGATAAAGGTGAAATGGTAAAATGGGAAGAATTACCATACCCAGATTTAGAATACGATTTCGAAGTAGATAAATCAGCAAGGAATTGAGAATGGAAAGAATAGCCATCGAACCAACATCATACAAAAGGTGTATATATCAGAAACATATACCTTACCACCAAGACATAGGGAAAAAACGACGAAACAAAAAAAAACGAAAAATAACAGCATATAAAGAAAACTAGTGGAATTGAAACATCGAGAAAAACGTAAATGGAAAAGAAATAATGAAGATCGAGAAAGAAGAAGTAATAAAGAATTCGAAGAAGAAAACGAACGACGAGGTAAAGAATTATCATGGAGAAGAGAATTACCTAGATACAGAGAAGATAAAGAAGAAACTGATTGGACAGATCAAATAAACCAAAGAAAAAAGTGAGGATTACATGAGTGCAGATTTTGGAGAAATAGGATTCCACACCAGATAACCTCAGACGATGACGCATGGGACGATAATGGTAGCACGGATTACGAATCAGAAGCATCAGATCAAATAGGATCACCATGCATTACAAACGAAAGAGAAAATGACACGCAAAATATCGAGTAACCAAAAGGTAGATACAGAAAGTAAAACGATAGTGAAATCGAAGAAGAAAAAAAGTTACACCTATTCAGAAATACTAGAAGAAATCGCTAGTGAAGAAGATAGAGCAAATCAAATGGATTACAAACGCATATATTTACTAGGAAAGGGGCAATAGATCATCCAGACTACCCCGACATCTACTATTAACCGCTCTAAAGATAAGAGAAAGAGTAAAGGAAATAAAAGAAAATTATACATTTCATGAAACACCCAAAAGAACTCGAGGATTACAATACAAAAGAGGGAGGATCAGTTATTACATCAAGGAAATCGAACGATTAACAACTGGAAATAACATTGACAAGGTCAAATAACAAACAGTTAGCAAATAAAACGATGGAACAGGAACAGGTTATTCAAAAATTAACAAGGCAATGTCAATTAAAAAATAGAAGTTATCAAGTACCGAGAAAAGAAAGAAACAATGGATTATGTCAGTAGGATGATAAACGAACAAATACAAGCAGGAAAAGGATATCGCAGAAGCAATAGGTGCAGCAATAACAAAATTAGATATAGAAGCGACACAAATGATGGAATCATTGACATTACCACCAAAGGTAATCAGCGAACAAAAAAAAAAAAACAGGATAGTTATACATTGAGAATTGCACTATCCATAAAAGAACACATAAAACAATTAGAAGTAATTCATGAAGAATGTAGAAAACTTCCGGAATTGAAAGAGGACGATTTTACCATCAAAAGAAAATCAATTATATCGTTATATACCATCACCTATTAATCATCTTGCATTACGAAATCAAACGGTTATTAAGAAAAGAAAGAAAGAAAGGTTTGAATAAGGAACATTGTATCTGTGAAGAAAAGGACAAGCAGAGGAACCAAGACAAGACATTATCATAGAACAATTAAGAGAAAAAAATCCAAAAGTTAACAAGGAAATGAAGAAATTAACCAAACGGTTTACAGAGAGAAAGATGAAACAAGAACATAGAACAATTAAAGGAACTAATAAAAGAACGACGACGAAACGAAACATAAATCATCAAACCATCGATCAACTTCTGGAAGATAACAAAGATTTAAGAAGGAATTGGTATACTTTAATTAGTTTACACCGAGAAGCAAAAGAGGAGGAGGAAAAAAAGACTAAAAACATTATTAAATCAGACGGAAGAGGAATGGAAAAAAGGAGTAACTTTGATAGAAGAAGTTCGAGAACAGATTAGAGAAATTCAGGATCATAAACGGTAATCAGGAGAAAATAAGATTGGAAATGGTAAGAAGGACAGTGGAACCAGCAGAAATTAAGAATGAGGAAGGAAACACACCGGAAATAGCCGAAATAGGAATGATGGAGAATCAAAGGAATGAAGTATCAGGAATAACAGGACTTATTTGGGAAAAGACCATTTATCCATATAAAAATAAATGGTCAAAAAAGCATATTCACTGGTCGACACAGGAGCAGCTACTACCTTGGTAAAAAAAAATGGTTTACAAAAGGAACAGTTAAGAGGTTAAAAAAGTGCAACTCAAACCATTAAAGCAGTCAACGGAGGAGAAGTTAAGATTTGCGGAGTAATATTATGTGACTTCGTCATACTAGACAAAAAAGATAAAACATGAAGTACACGTAATTGACCAATACAACCACGATTGTGTGTTCTAGGAATGGATATCTTACCGAAATTAAAAGGAGTTCGGATAGATTTAGAAAGTGCAACCTTGGTAAGGGATAATGACAAAATCATCGGTTATGACGAGGTACACGTATTAGAAGAAACTACGATACCAGCAGAGTCAGAGATAATGTTAAGAGGAGTAGTAAACGAAATACACAGAGGAGAAGTACTATTCGAACCTAACGAAAAATTCATAGAAAAGAACAACACACCAATTATGGCTAGTTTATGTCAGGTACAGGATAACGAGATACCAATAAGGATGGTGAACTTCTCGGCAAAAGAAATGGTAATTAGACCAGGAACTAGAATAGGAACCATAGCACCTATCGCTAGTCTAGAAAAATTACAACCAATTTCGGAAAATCATTATGCACCAATCTCGTTTAAAGATAGCGAAATCTCGAAAGATGAACAAATAGAGTTAAGAATGTTATTAAAACAATATGACCAGGTGATAGCAAAACACGAATTCGATTTAGGACAAAATAACATGGTAAAACATACTATACCACTAATGAACGAAAGTCCCATTAAACAACGATCATATCGGACACCTTATGCACTACAGGAAACGATGCAAAACAAATACAAGAAATGGCAAGAAATGATATCATTCGCAAAAGTGCATCAGCATGGACATCACCAGTGGTCATGGTTAAGAAAAAAAGATGGAAAAATGAGATTTTGCATAGATTATAGGAAACTAAATAGTATAACAAGAAAAGATACTTATCCCATTACCAAGAATAGATGAGATGCTAGATAAGTTAGCAGATTCTACAATATTTACAACACTAGACCTACAAAGTGGGTATTGGCAGATTGAGATGGAGGAAGACGATAAACCTAAGACAGCATTCTCCACAGGAAATGACCTTTGGGAATTTAATGTATTACCATTTGGCCTCACAGGAGCGCCAGCAACTTTTCAGAGATGTATGAATTTCATCCTCATGGATTCAACACATGCAATGGTATACATAGACGACATTATCATCTTCTCCAAAGGTTTCGCACAACATTTAGAGGATATAGAAGGAGTATTGGAAAGATTATTAGTAGCAAATTTAAAGATCAAACCAACTAAGTGTGAATTTGCAAAGAAGAGTGTTAGATTTTTAGGACACATAGTTTCAGCAATCGGAATAGAACCTGATCCGAATAATACGGATAAAATAAAGACTTTTCCACAACCAAAGAATATGAAACAAGTACAACAATTCCTCGGATTAGTAGGATATTACAGGAAATTCATAAAGGATTTTGCTAAGATAGCAGCACCATTAGTATTATTAACTCGGAAAGAAGAGGACTTCATCTGGAAAAAACCAAAAGAAGCATTTGAGGAATTAAGAGACAAATTATTGCACCCACCGATATTAAGATATCCAGATATGAAGAAACCGTTCATACTAATGACAGATGCAAGTGGAATAGCGTTAGGAGCAGTTTTAGGACAAAAAGATGGTGAAGAAAAGATCATGTCATCGCCTACGCAAGTAGAGGATTGAAGAAACACGAAAAGAATTATTCAGTGATAGAAACAGAAGCGTTGGCAATCATATTTGCAGTAAAACAATTCAGACATTATTTATATGGTCAGAAAATCATTTTATATACGGACCATAAGCCTTTAGTCTGGCTCATGACGCACAAAGATACGTCAAGCAGATTAATTCGATGGGCTTTACAACTGCAAGAATATGACATCGAGTTCAAGTACAAAATAGGCAAAGCAAACGCCAATGCCGATTGCATGTCACGGATAGAAATAGCAGGAATAACGGTCGAAGAAGGATCAATTTTAGCCATAGTAAATGAATCAGAATCCATACTTTCGCGTTAATTCGACCAAAAGGAATAGACGAGATGCGAACTGCACAAAAGAAGATAGAGGATTGAGTAAAAAATCAGAGAAGAAATGATAAAAGATAAAACCAGAACACTACAAAGAGAATATACATAAAGGAAGGAGTTCTGTATTATAAAAACATTAAGGACGAGCTAATGGTAGTACCAGAAAAATTTAGACCAGGAATATTATTAGAATTTCACGACGGTGCCTTGGGAGGACACTTGTCAAACAGGAAAACATTAAGCAGAATTAAAGCAAAATATTACTGGCCGAATATTGAAGAAGACGTAAGAGAATGGTGCAAACAATGCAAAATATGTGCATCTAGAAGAGATACAGGAAGAAGAGCAAAGGTACCATTAACACCAATGCCGGTCGCAGCCGCACCGATGGAACAAACAGCAATGGATGTCGTTGGACCACTACCAACCACGACCCAAGGAAACAAATACATATTAGTATTTAGTGACTACTTCACGAGATGGCCAGAGGCATTTGCGATGCCCGACCAGAAATCAGAAACCATTGCACAAATATTCGTGGAAGAAATCATATTCAAATATGGAGTACCCAAGAAATTACTAACAGATAGAGGAACCAATTTCCTAAGTAATTTAATGGAAGATATATCAGAATAATGAAAATAACGAGAAGTTGCACATCAGCATACCATCCACAAACAGATGGATTAGTAGAAAGATTCAATAAGACACTGTTGAATATGCTGTCATGTTATGTGAACTCACATCAAACGGATTGGGACGTGCACATCCCATCATGCTTATTCGCATATAGAAACACAGTTCATCCAAAGCACAGGAGCAACCCATTTTATCTAATGTATCTGAGAGAGAGCAATATGCCCTCAGATATAAAATGGATGCCGCAGGTGACGCAATATTTAGACGTACCTGATTATAAAGAAACAATGATGGAAAGATTACACACAGCATGGGAT
>JAGVSN010000125.1:0-16429 GCA_022651745.1 Parapsyche elsis
CAAAAATTGCGAAGCAAGTGATTTTGGACAATTTTTTGTATGGTTATGTTGGGCCCATATGGCATTAGTTGCATTAATTTTTTCATGATGCTGGAGTCTCCATCGCCTATAAGTTTGTTATATTTAATTCCATGCTGCGCGACACGCCCATATCTATATATAAGACGCTAGGTTGATTCTCTTAGTTTTACTTTTATCCTAATCGGATAAAGTAATTATTGTGATGGTGCAAAAATTCAATCTTGAGCACAACAGAGTGAACAAGCGGGACGCGTAAATACATTCACATGCGTGAGCGACCGGAAACAGCATATCATGAAAGTGGGCACATTCCCAAACTGTAGCTCCAGTACATATTTCCAGCGCGCGTCAACAATATATGAATAATATTCGTAGTTTGGGAACTTGCGGTTGGGTGCACCGCGCACGCACACATTGATATCTTGCGGTGCAAGGGGAGCTAGCCTGCAAGAGAGCAATAGCAATAACAACACTGAATATCCGATTTGCAAAACCTTCTTCGGTATCCAGCTTAAAATTATAATTAAATTAAAATTCGCTGCTAATCCTTCATCTCACCTTCTTCGTCTTCATCTTCTGCCCCTCTAATATATAATACATTGTTGCATCAAATTACCACACCAACCAACATACATACATACATATGTATATATCATAGAATCACTGTGTTGAGTGTGCGCGCGTATGTAAAATAATGATCTTCGGCATATATTCAAATAGGAAAACTGCCACTTTCGGTCATCAGAAGTTGACTAAAATTACAGTATCTCTTAAAAATAACGTGAAAACTATAGATATGAAATTTCGACGAAATCGCCGATGCAGTTTCGGAAATATTCTGCGGTAAACTTTTCGACAAAAATTAAAAAAAAACCTACTTCCGGTTGACTAATTTTAATTTTTTTTTTTTTTAAATACCAAATTCTCTCAAAATTACAACATTACAATATTGTGACGATACTACATATTTAAAAGGTCGAAAAATAAAAAACAAAAAAATCGTTCAAGAGTAAACTGCCATTCCGGTAGTCAGAAGTTGACTAAAATCACAGTATCTTTTAAGGCTAACGTGAAAACTATAGATATGAAATTTCGAAAAATTGCCGGTGCGGTTTCGGAAATATTTTGCGGTAAACTTTCAACAAAAAAAAAAAAAACCTACTTCCGGTTGACTAGTTTTATTAATTTATTTTTTTTAAATATCAATTTCTCTCAAAATTACAACATTACAATATTGTGACGATACCACATATTTAAAAGGTCGAAAAAAAAAAAAAAAAAAAATCGTTCAAGAGTAAACTGCCATTTCCGGTAGTCAGAAGTTGACTAAAATCACATTATCTCTTAAGGCTAATGTGAAAAACTATAGATATGAAATTTGGAGAAAATCCAGTGCGGTTTCGGAAATATTTTGCGGTAAACTTTCAAACAAAAAAAACCTACTTCCGGTTGACTAGTTTTATTATTAATTTATTTTTTTTAAATATCAATTTCTCTCAAAATTACAACATTACAATAATATTGTGACGATACCACATATTTAAAAGGTCGAAAAAAATAAAAACAAAAATCGTTCAAGAGTAAACTGCCATTTCCGGTAGTCAGAAGTTGACTAAAATCACAGTATCTCTTAAGGCTAATGTGAAAACTATAATAAAGTAGAATACAAAGTTAGGATCTAGTCTAGATAATGTAAAGTAGACTTTAATCTTATAAAATATGCAACACCTTTAATTTTTATAAAGGAATATAATATGTATAACCAATCGTCATGATGAAAATTATTACTATTTTTTTTAGATTTTTTCATTGTGTAACTGTTGCAAAGTATTTTTCTTATTTTCAACTGCCTTAATTTTATTGTTAAAAAAAAATTGTGGATATATTTTAAATATAATAATAAAAATATTCAATTCAAAGAGGTTCGACTGATCACGGATGTGATATTTAATTCAAAATATCTTTAAAAGCGATCACTAATTCAGCTCAAAGATTCATAGCATACAGCATAAGTGTCGAGCTTCATTTATCAACCAAAGGTTGAATATACAAATGTTGCCATTACAGTTCTTATAATAGATAACGAATAGTCCTTAAGTACATATCTATTTTTATATATAACATATTTATCGAACAAATGTTAAAAAAATTTTTAATTTATCCAATTTACGCCACATTTACTCCTCGTTAAAAATAATATTTACATACATATATAATGCATGTTGAAATTTTAAATATTCATCATAGTCAGAATACTTATCAATATTAAATTAAATTTATGCTGTGTGACTATTATACAAATTCAATATATACCCCTACATACATACATATATACATAATTACATATATGTATGTATGTTTCTCAAATTTATTAACATACCAGTATTGTTAATCATGAAAAAAAAAATGTATATTCAGTCCATGGCTCAAAAGATTGATTGTTGCGTAATGTTATGACCAGTTCTTGGGCTTTGATTATGCATGCTAAACTAAGACTGTATTACGATATTAGCAATATAATCTTTATGTAGGGTTTAGAAACGATGGATAAGACATTATGACGTCGAAGAATTCGTCTGGTCGCAGTCCGAGATGTCAAAAAGCGATGTCATCAAAAGTCTGAAACAATATTATTAAAATTTCAAATTTCAATTCAATGACAATGGACTATATGTAAATAAACTTGACAAGTTTATAAATATGTAAACCTTCAAATACGATGAATAAATAAAAAATTGCATGTAGATGCAATTTTGAATTTCAAATTGCAACGCGTGGGAAATAGGGCCCTGGGGCTCATCCGCTGTCGCTCGTCTATCGGGCCTATGTTATTGATCTTGAAGGGTTGCCAACACAGTCATTTTAACTCCGGGCTCCAGGGTTTACAGACAAAATCTCCCACTCAGTGAGCAAATTCTGTCACTCGTAGTGGAGAACATAATAAAAATATTTTAAAAAATGTAAAAATAACAATTGACTGAATTCGACCATTGTTTTATGAAAATAAGTGCCCCGTATGTGCCCGGCCCAAGATGCAGGTATCATTTCAATCGCAATCAAAATAATCAAGCAAAAGAATAAAAATTAGAATCCTGGCCACAAGCCTGCCGCCACATTAATTACGTTTAATATGTTACATTACCCGCGAATGATGCTATCAGGAGCCGCCAATCAAATTGTAACAACTTTCAATCACAGATTTTTCTTTTCTTTCACCGGGTCAGCATCGACACAATGTTGGCAAAACCCTACGAATATCTCATAAACGAGCATATCAACTAAAATCATTATAGGAGTCGAATTCTCTGGGTTTTAAAAAAGTGGATTTGTTATTGCTCAGTGTTATTAATGATAAATAAAAATTTTGTGTTAAAACTTTTTAATTTTTTCTCGGTCAGCATCGACACGAAAATGTTGACAATGTTGTTGGTATTGTCACATTCAAAGATCTGCGGTAATCCACCACTCTCGTCAATACACGCAAATGTGTATTTATATGTCGCAAACGATGTAGAGTGAGCACACAATAAACGTTTCTTAAACAAATCCCCTAAAACAGAGAAAAAAACTTGTCTGTTACATCCCTCACGGAAGATAGGGTTGCCAACATTGTGTCGATGCTGACCGAGAAAAAAATTGTACAACACTATACATATATATGTATGGAAGTAGTGCTAACGTACGTGAAGGTTGCGGTGGTATAAAAGATTTTTGTATTTAAAAAAAAATTAAATTATTTATGTAGAATGTAGATAGATATAATATGTACATACCTATACATGCTTTTTTTTCTCTTACCTCAATACATTTTTAAAGAACTTTCTATATTGCCTCACATGGTTTCAGGAATAATTCCTGATAAAAATTGTGACGATATCTACGCTACAATTCAAGTCTTCATAACTCTGCCTGTTGCTCTCATGACGGTATTTTGTTTTGATATTAATGACCTCGCCATATCAATGGGTGATCAAATTACATAATAATCCATTCTCAACAATTCTCAAAGGTAATAATACCTTTACCTTTGTGCTTTCGGATTTTGATAGCTTTTAAATGGTTTATTGTATGATTGGTGAATTTAATCATAAATTAATATTGCAAATTTGTTAAATTTTTAAATGAATAAATCTTCCTCAGTTGTCTTCTGTGTAATATTTTATCGACATGTTTAAATTTCCAGCTGGACGGGAAGCAGTCAGAGATTAGATTTGGAAGACGAGTGATTATTATGTATGTATGTAAGTGTCAAAGCACCTATACTTAAACCTTACGAATGTAAAGTCAAATTACTCTGATATTCTCGATGAAAAAAAATTAATTATGTTTATTATGATGAAATTAAATCTCCATATTTTTAAGACGTTCATATAAGAGTATATAAAGGAATATAATATGTATAACCAATCGTCATGGTGAAAATTATTACTATATTTTTTGAATTTTAATATTGTGTAACTGTTGCAAAATTTTTCTTATTTTCAACTGCCTTAATTTTATTGTTAAAAAATTGTGGATATATTTTTTAAATATAATAATAAAAATATTCAATTCAAGAGGTTCGACTGATCCCACGGATCAATGATATTTAATTCAAAATATCTTAAAGCGATCACTAATTACATAGCTCAAAGAATTCGCAGCATACAGCATAAGTAATGAGCTTCATTTATCTTCAACCAAAGGTTGAATATACAAAACATTGCCATTACAGTTCTTATAATAGATAACCCAATAGTCCAAGTACATATCTTATTTTATATATAACATATTTTCGAACAAATGTTAAAATATTTTTAATTTATCCAATTTACGCGCTACATTTACTCTCGTTAAAAATAATATTTACATACATATATATATGCATGTTGAAATTTTTAAATATTCATCATAGTCAAGAATACTTATCAATATTAAATTAAATTTATGCTGTGTGTTTATTATACAAATTCAATATATACCTACATACATCATATATACATAATTACATATATGTGTATGTATGTTATTTCTCAAATTTTATTAACATACCAGTATTGTTAATCATGAAAGAAATATGTATATTCAGTCAGACCATGGCTCAAAGATTGATTGTTGCGTAATGTTATGACAGTTCTGATTATGCATGCTAAACTAAGACTGTATTACGATATTAGCAATATAATCTTTATGTAGGGTTTAAGAAACGATGGATAAAGACATTATGACGTCGAAGAATTCGTCTGGTCGCAGTCCGAGATGTCAAAAAGCGATGTCATCAAAGTCTGAAAACAATATTATTAAAATTTCGGATTTCAATTCAATGACAATGGACTATGTAAAAATAAACTTGACAAGTTTATAAATATGTAAACCTTCAAATACGATGAATAAATAAATAAAATTGCATGTAGATGCAATTTTGAATTGCAATTTACAACGTAATGAAATAGGGCCCTGGGGCCCATCCATATCAACTCGTCTATCGGGCCTATGTTGATGATCTTGAAGGGTTTGCCAACACAGTCATTTTAACCGGAAACTCCGGCTCAGGGGTTTACAGACAAAATCTCCCACTCAGTGAGCAAATTCTGTCACTCGTAGTGGGAGAACATAATAAAATATTTTAAAAAATGTAAAAAAACAATTGACTGAATTCGACCATTGTTTGGCGAGTAAATAAGTGCCCGTATGTGCCCGGCCCAAGATGCGGGTATCTCATTTCAATCGCAATCAAAATAATCAAGCAAAAGAATAAAATAGAATCCTGCCACAAGCCCGCCGCACGCATTAATTACGTTTAATTATGTTTACATTACCCGCGAATGATGCTATCAGAGCCGCCAATCAAATTGTAACAACTTTCAATCACAGATTTTCTTTTTTCTTTCCGAGGTCAGCATCGACACAATGTTGGCAACCCTACGAATATCTCATAAACGAGAGCATATCAACCAAAAATCATTATAGAGTCGAATTCTGGGTTTTAAAAAAAAGTGATTTGTTATTGCTCAGTGTTATTAATGATAAAAATTTTGTGATTAAAACTTTTTTTAATTTTTTCTCCGGGTCAGCATCGACACAATGTTGACAATGTTGTTGGTATTTCACATTCAAAGACCTGCGGTAATCACCACTCTCGTCAATACACGCAAATGTATTTATATGTCGCAAACGATGTAGAGAGCACACACACAATAAACGCGTTTCTTAAAATGGAAATCCCCCTAAAACAAACCAGAGAGAGAACTGTCTGTTACATCCCCACCGGAGATAGGGTTGCCAACATTGTGTCGATGCTGACCCGGAGAAAAATTGTACAACACTATACATATATATGTATGGAAGTAGTGCTAACGTACGTGAAGGTTGCGGTGGTATAAAGATTTTATTGTATTTAAAAAATTAAATTATTTTATGTAGAATGTAGATAGATATAATATGTACATACCTATACATGCTTTTTCTCTTACCTCAATACATTTTTAGAACTTTCTATATTGCCTCACATGGATTTCAGGAATAATTCTTGATAAAAATTGTGACGATATCGCTACGCTACAATTCAAGTCTTCATAACTTCTGCCTGTTGCTCTCATGACCAATTATTTTTGTTTTGATATTAATGACCTCGCCATATTCAATAGGTGATCAAAGGTTATATAATAATCCATTCTCAACAATTCTCAAGGTATAATAATGTGCTTTCGGATTTTGATAGCTTTTAAATGGTTTATTGTATGATTGGTGAATTTAATCATAAATTAATATTGCAAATTTGTTAATTTTTAAATGAATAAATCTTCCTCAGTTAAAAGTCTTCTGTGTAATGTTTTATCGACATGTTTAAATTTCAGCTGGACGGAAAGCAGTCAGAGTTAGATTTGGAAGACGAGCCAGATTATTATGTATGTATGTAGAGTGTCAACACTACCTGCTTAAACCTTACGAATGCTTAAGTCAAATTACTCTGATATTCTCGATGAAAAAAATTAATTATGTTTATTATGATGAAATTAAATCTCCATATTTTAAGACGTTCATATAAGAGTATATAAAGGAATAATATACTGTATAACCAATAATCGTCATGATGAAAATTATTACTATATTTTTTAGATTTTAATATTGTGTAACTGTTGCAAAGTATTTTTCTTATTTTCAACTGCCTTAATTTTATTGTTAAAAAAATTGTGGATATATTTTTAAATATAATAATAAAAAAATATTCAATTCAAGAGGTTCGACTGATCACGGATGTGATATTTAATTCCAAAATATCTTAAAGCGATCACTAATTACATAGCTCAAAGAATTCTGCATACAGCATAAGTGTCGAGCTTCATTTATCTTCAACCAAAGGTTGAATATAAATCATTGCCATTACAGTTCTTATAATAGATAACGAATAGTCCTTAAGTACATATCTTATTTTATATATAACATATTTATCGAACAAATGTTAAAAATATTTTTAATTTATCCAATTTACGCGCTACATTTACTCTCGTTAAAAGTAATATTTACATACATATATAATGCATGTTGAAATTTTAAATATTCATCATAGTCAGAATACTTATCAATATTAAATTAAATTTATGCTGTGTGACTATTATACAAATTCAATATATACCTACATACATACATATATACATAATTACATATATGTATGTATGTTATTTCTCAAATTTTTATTAACATACCAGTATTGTTAATCATGAAAAGAAATATGTATATTCAGTCAGACCATGGCTCAAAGATTGATTGTTGCGTAATGTTATGACCAGTTCTGGCCTTTGATTATGCATGCTAAACTAAGACTGTATTACGATATTTAGCAATATAATCTTTATGTAGGGTTTAGAAACGATGGATAAGACATTATGACGTCGAAGAATTCGTCTGGTCGCAGTCCGAGATGTCAAAAGCGATGTCATCAAAGTCTGAAAACAATATTATTAAAATTTCAAATTTCAATTCAATGACAATGGACTATATGTAAAATAAACTTGACAAGTTTATAAATGTAAACCTTCAAATACGATGAATAAATAAATAAAATTGCGTAGATGCAATTTTGAATTTACAATTTGCAACGAATGAAATAGGGCCCCTGGGGCCCATCCCTATTCCTTTCGTCTATCGGGCCTATGTTATTGATCTTGAAGGGTTGCCAACACAGTCATTTTTAACCCGGAAACTCCGGGCTCAGGGTTTACAGACAAAATCTCCCACTCAGTGAGCAAATTCTGTCCTTACCGTGAGTGGGAGAACATAATAAAATATTTTAAAATGTAAAAAAATAACAATTGACTGAATTCGACCATTGTTTGGCGAGTAAATAAGTGCCCGTATGTACCCGGCCCAAGATGCAGGTATCTCATTTCAATCGCAATCAAAATAATCAAGCAAAAAGAATAAAATTAGAATCCTGGCCACAAGCCTGCACATTAATTACGTTTAATATGTTACATTACCCGCGAATGATGCTATCAGAGCCGCCAATCAAATTGTAACAACTTTCAATCACAGATTTTTTCTTTTTCTTTCACGGGTCAGCATCGACACAATGTTGGCAACCCTACGAATATATCTCATAAACGAGAGCATATCAACTAAAATCATTATAGAGTCGAATTCTCTGGGTTTTAAAAAAAGTGATTTATTTATTGCTCAGTGTTATTAATGATAAATAAAAATTTTGTGTTAAAACTTTTTTTTTTTCTCCCAAGCATAAACACAATGTTGACAATGTTGTTGGTATTGTCACATTCCAAAAAGCCTGCGGTAATCACCACTCTCGTCAATACACGCAAATGTATTTATATGTCATAAACGATGTAGAGTGAGCACACAATAAACGTTTCTTAAAATGGAAATCCCCTAAAACAAACCAGACTTGTCTGTTACATCCCGCCGGAAGATAGGGTTGCCAACATTGTGTCGATGCTGACCCGAGAAAAATTGTACAACACTATACATATATATGTATGGAAGTAGTGCTAACGTACGTGAAGGTTGCGGTGGTATAAAAGATTTTGTGTATTTAAAAAAAAATTAAATTATTTATGTAGAATGTAGATAGATATAATATGTACATACCTATACATGCTTTTTTCTCTTAATACATTTTTTAAGAACTTTCTATATTGCCTCCACATGGATTTCAGGAATAATTCTTGATAAAAATTGTGACGATATCGCTACGCTACAATTTCAAGTCTTCATAACTTCTGCCTGTTGCTCTCATGACAGTATTTTGTTTTGATATTAATGACCTCGCCATATTCAATAGGTGATCAAAGGTGCTATAATAATCCATTCTCAACAATTCTCAAAGGTATAATAATACCTTTTGCTCAGGATTTTGATAGCTTTAAATGGTTTATTGTATGATTGGTGAATTTAATCATAAATTAATATTGCAAATTTGTTAAATTTTTAAATGAATAAATCTTCCTCAGTTAAAAAGTCTTCTGTGTAATATTTTATCGACATGTTTAAATTTCAGCTGGATGAGGAAAGCAGTCAGAGTTAGATTTGGAAGACGAGCCAGATTATTATGTATGTATGTATGTAGAGGTCAACACTACCTGCTTAAACCTTACGAATGCTTAAGTCAAATTACTCTGATATTCGTTGAAAAAAATTAATTATGTTTATTATGATGAAATTAAATCTCCATATTTTAAGACGTTCATATAAGGTATATAAAAGGAATATAATATGTATAACCAATCGTCATGATGAAAATTATTACTATATTTTTAGATTTTAATATTGTTAACTGTTGCAGCATTTTCTTATTTTCAACTGCCTTAATTTTATTGTTAAAAATTGTGGATATATTTTAAATATAATAATAAAAAATATTCAATTCAAGAGGTTCGACTGATCACGGATGTGATATTTAATTCAAAATATCTTAAAGCGATCACTAATTACATAGCTCAAAGAATTCATAGCATACAGCATAAGTGTCGAGCTTCATTTATCTTCAACCAAAGGTTGAATATACAAATGTTGCCATTACAGTTCTTGTGTCATAAAATAATAAATGATAAAATAATAAATACATACTTGTGTTATAAAATAATAAACAATCAAATATCTTCATCTTGTCGAAAAGCTTTTCCTCAAAATCGAAGACGACAAACCTTTTGCAAACTGTGAAACTTTGCGGAATGCAGAAAGCTCAAATTCAAGGAGACTTTAGCCGTGATGGAACAAATCATCTCGTTGTATTCGGATGCAGCATTTTTTTTCTTCAAATCATGCCAAAAAGCCACCTGAAACGAGTTATATTATTAATCATAATGCAAAGAATCAAAAAAATTTTCAAACATTCTCAATATTTTAATAGATCAGATTTGAAAACAAAGTGTTAACAGCACGATTTTTATTTGGGTTCGCTCAGTAGGAGCCTAGAAGCATTCATCATGTACATAAAAGATAAACTTAAATCGATTTTAACTTTGTACAAAATTATAACTCACCCGGATATTCATCGGAATGCCCGCCAAGACTTCGGCCAATTAAATATGTCTATGTAAATCAACCTAAAAATAAAATAAACATATAACTGTCCGTTGATATTTTTAAATACACACATCAAAAAGTCGACTAGAATTGCATGATTCCTAATTATATTCGAATTTATATCAACATAAAATCTTAATTAGCTTTGCGTTTACATCCATAATGAAATTTTAAGAATTCGTTAATAGTTGAAGGACTGCGATATATATGTCGTGATGAGTTATGAGAGTTCGTCAGTTCAAAGAAATAACTCCTGCAAATACAACAAAATGTGTTTTCAAATCAATTTCCATAGAGTGGGTTTAAAAATTGATTTTAATAGAAGTAAAATTATGTTTAATGAAATTTCTACATGAGAAGATGTGGAAGAAAACATGGAAGACCAAGCAGACAAATTTAGTGTGTCAAAGTGGATGCAGATTGCTTGAGACAGACTGGAATGGCAATGAATTGAAGGCCTGCAATATATGGAAGTATATTGCAGGCCTGGAGTGGGTCTTGGTAAAAAAGTTGGAAAAACCGCTGCCTTGGCGGATAAAGTACAAAATTAAATGAAGAAAGATTAATAAAATATAATACATACCTAGTGCCGTCTTGCCGCACATAGGAAATTCTCGAGATGAGATGCGGCTTAAGCCGCAGCTGCGCCATTCGTGCAATCCGTAGGGACCAAACCGCCAAGCTTCAACGCAGTGTACAAATTACTCTCACACAATTTGACAACTTGTCTGGATGTATCGCAGATAGTACAAAGATCATCGCGGACAATATCGGCGTGGTCGAATAGATCATCGGTGGTTAGATCGGTCTGGAGAGCCTTCATCGTACAGCAGATGGCTTTAAAAGCTCTACAGCTCGCGGTGAAAGATCCAAAGCATAATAAAAGTACCGTAACCGTCTTTAATAAACGGAAATACTAGATAAACTACTCCGCAACCGACTTGGTAGTATTTTTTCGTTGCTTGGGTTTGCAAAAGGTTCCATCGGTATCGGTTCAGGTAATTCTCTTACGGTTCAATTACGGTCTTTGAAGGAGTTAGTTTGATTTGTTTTGTAAAATAGATCCCAGTAGCGGAAGCTTCTCCTTCTAATTTGGTGGCTCGAGTCCGCGGGGGATAAAGACGAGAACCCGTTTAACCTCAATCGGCTTAGAGATCCACACACGTGTTCTGGGCCAGTGTCTTCGTCTTTCAGCAAAATTCCATGGAATCTGATGACATCATGGATTGATAAGGACTATCGGGAGTCTAGTGCGTAGTTTCAGCCGCGTGTAACTAACGAAGTAGTGTTGCCCACCATCTAAAAATATATCAATAATTTCCACTATACAAAACAGTTTTTCAAATGTTAACTCTTATTATGACTAATTAATTACGGAAAAATTCGCCAAATAGCCAAGAGGCAACGCTTATTTATCAAGTGCGACTAATACCCAAAATTTGCTCGGAATACAAATCGGATATTGATTACGATATCGATATCGAAATCGAAACTTCTAGGGAAGGAAACAAAGGATCTGCTGATAAAGCAGTACTCAGTAATATTTACCACGTGGCAGATTGAGGGGAAACTAACCTGCGGTATTGAGTTTTTTGATATGATGAATGGAGACGATTGGAGTCATCAGCTTCATCATCGTCATCATCATCATCATCAGGTCAGCATTGAAGAGAGGAGAGAGATTCAAACACGACCGACACCAAAGAGCAACTCAAAGAGAATGGCGCCAATTCGCGAAATGGCCGTTGACGGCAGCACTAAATACGACCATCTACGAACACATTATGTTTTCCAAATACTGCGCAGTAACCAAGCAAACCTCATCACCGCGGTAAGATCTAATTTAATTCGTTAGATAGATAGGAATGGGAGTTTCATTGAAATGTGATTTAAAATTAATGAATTTAAAGGAGTTTCCTGATATATCTATTCTAGAACTTGAATTGGTATTTACAAGTATTTGGATTGAAAAACTAACGGAAATGGTTAGACAAGAGGAATTAAATCTCACCACCAATGATACCACGGCAAGTGATATCATATTCAAATGTTAGCAATCATTTCCAGTCGATTATTCGAACGTCAGGAAGCTTGCATTTGCTGTCTTGACGCTTTTTTTTGCATTTACTATTGCTGGTATGACGATTTTTGCATTTTGCTGTCTTTAGTTCCACATACAATTTTTTTTCGATGAAATTTGCGAAAAATTCGTACCGTAATCAATTAAGTGACGAAAGTTTTAATGCACTAATGCAATTGAAGAACACTAAATATGTACGTTGCAAATTTATATAAATTGTCCGAAAATTCAAAGTTCAAAAATCGCATTAGCTGTTACTAATATTGGTAACAGACAAAATATTTATTTTTAGTGCTGAATTGTAATTATCGTGTAGACGACTAATTGTATGAACTCTACAGCTTGCAAGTCAGTAAAATTTATTTATATACATACGTACATATATATTTTTTTTTAGTAAATAATATAATATGAAAATTTGCCATTTTTGGATTTTTCGCTGATTTGGCTCCGGGCCAAAAGGTGGTCAAAGGTGGTCACTGCTGAATAGGTGGTCAAAGGTGCTATAATCCATTCTCAACAATTCTCAAAGGTATAATACCTTTGTCCTCTTGGGACTTCTGGATAGCTTTTAAATGGTTTATTGTGTGATTGGTGAATTTAATTATAAATTAATATTGTAAATTTGTTAAAATTTTAAATGAATAAATCTTCCGCAGTTAAAAGTGTTCTGTGTAATATTTTATCGACATGTTTAAATTTCAGCTGGACGGAAAGCAGTCGGAGTTAGATTTGGAAGACGAGCCAGATTATTATGTATGTATGTAGAGTGTCAACACTACCTGCTTAAACCTTACGAATGCTTAAGTCAAATTACTCTGATATTCTCGATGAAAAAAATTAATTATGTTTATTATGATGAAATTAAATCTCCATATTTTAAGACGTTCATATAAGAGTATATAAAGGAATATAATATGTATAACCAATCGTCATGATGAAAATTATTACTATATTTTTAGATTTTAATATTGTGTAACTGTTGCAAAGCATTTTTCTTATTTTCAACTGCCTTAATTTTATTGTTAAAAATTGTGGATATATTTTAAAATATAATAATAAAAAATATTCAATTCAAGAGGTTCGACTGATCACGGATGTGATATTTAATTCAAAATATCTTAAAGCGATCACTAATTACATAGCTCAAAGAATTCATAGCATACAGCATAAGTGTCGAGCTTCATTTATCTTCAACCAAAGGTTGAATATACAAATGTTGCCATTACAGTTCTTTATAATAGATAATGAATAGTCCTTAAGTACATATCTTATTTTATATATATAACATATTTATCGAACAAATGTTAAAAATATTTTTAATTTATCAATTTACGCTTCATTTACTCTCGTTAAAAAGTAATATTTACATACATATGTAATGCATGTTGAAATTTTAAATGCTTATCAAAGTCAGAATGCTTATCAATATTAAATTAAATTTATGCTATTGTGACTATTATACAAAATTCAATATATACCTACATACATATATACATAATTATATGTATGTATGTTATTTCTCAAATTTTTATTAACATACAGTATTGTTAATCGTGAAAAGAAATATATTCAGTCAGACCATGGCTCAAAGATTGATTGTTGTAAAATGTTATGACCAGTTCTGGCCTTTGATTATGCATGCTAAGCTAAGACTGTATTACGATATTAGCAATATAATCTTTATGTAGGGTTTAAGAAACGATGGATAAGACATTATGACGTCGAAGAATTCGTCTGGTCGCAGTCGAGATGTCAAAAAAGCGATGTCATCAAAGTCTGAAAACAATTATTAAAATTTCAAATTTCAATTCAATGACAATGGACTATATGTAAAAATAAACTTGACAAGTTTATAAATATGTAAACCTTCAAATACGATGAATAAATAAATAAAATTGCATGTAGATGCAATTTTGAATTCAATTTGCAGCAATATTGAAATAGGCCCCTGGGGCCATCCGCTATTCCGCTCGTCTATCGGGCCTATGTTATTGATCTTGCAGGGTTGCCAACACAGTCATTTTAACCCGGAAACTCGGGCTCAGGGTTTACAGACAAAATCTCCACTCAGTGAGCAAATTCTGTCACTCGTAGTGGGAGAACATACAAAATATTTTTAAAAATGTAAAAAAAAATAGCAATTGACTGAATTCGAGCCATTGTTTGGCGAGTAAATAAGTGCCCGTATGTACCCCCAAGATGCAGGTATCTCATTTCAATCACCAATCAAAATAATCAAGCAAAAGAATAAAATTAGAATCCTCGTACAAGTCGTATGTATGGATGGTGTACATTTGATAGAAGATGATTGGGTCCGTCTTAAACGTCCGTCAAGATCAATACTCGCCCGCGTAAATTGGCGGCAGTTGTAAAACCATCATGCGGGCGTTTTCAACGGTCACATCTACAACCAGAAATGGCTGTCCACCAATGGTGGTTCTCAGGCGTTCCGGCACGTCAATCTCTCCAACATTTTGGGGCTCATGGTTCGTGTTCGGAACATTTAGAAGATGGAAAATTAATGTCTCCAAACATAATAAAATTCTTATTAATTAATTTGTTGCATTCATTAATAGGGATGACATACCCACGTATAATGGACCAGTTGGATGTTCTTATATTGACGTCACGTTATCTATGGGATTGGAACTTGGGGACATTTGCAACTGGAAGGTGCACTCGGGTGAAATTTGCAGCGACCATAATCTAATCACTTTTTCACTTCATGCAGAGGGCTCTCCGGGTATCATATCGCGTCTACCCTTGAATTTCTGCCGTGGGATAACCACTCATGGGTGAATTTTAGATCTCGTTTGGGCAATATCATTCCCATTGGTCCCGGCAGCATCATCACTTGGATCGTCGGCTGTTGATATTTCAAACCTGGCGCTGGCAGTGGTGTCAACAACGCCCGCAACGGTAAATGTTAAAGATTATATCAACAATAAAATAAGTAATGTGAACATCGTTGTTAAGAGGCTATCAACAAAGGGAAACTATGTGACCTTTAGAATAAGTATCCCGGCTGACGTTTTTCCTTTAATGATGAAGCCTGATTTTTGGCCTCTTGGGGCTGGCATAAAAGAGTGGGTTTGTCTGTGTTCTGAACCGACGCATTCATCCTCCCACCAGAATGAACTCATATAGTAATTGTAGTATTAAGATATACTACCAGAATGTGAGGGGATTAAACTCTAAAACAATTGAGTTTAAAACCAGTGTAATGATTCAAGATACGGATGTGATTGTGCTGACTGAGACTTGGCTGAGTGACTCGGTTCATGATGTGAGTTGTTCGACAGTAGATGTATCGTGTTCAGAAGGATCGCCCATCCGAGAGGTGTCTTGGTAGCTGTAAGACATGATTGTTTCGTCGGAGTTTTGCAGAGCATGATTTGGAATCCGATGGTGAGAATGTCACCGGCAAGCTGTTACTACCTCGTTGTTCGGTGCACATTTGTTATTGTCGTATATTTTTCCTCCTAAATCTGTATCTGAGACTTACAACTTATTTTCCAAAGGAAGCAGAGGTGCAACAAATTTTTAAGTTTTTTTATGTTTGGAGCATTTTTTCCATCTTCTTTTTCCGGGCCCAACCGGGGGCCCCCAAAATGTTGGAGGGTTGACGTGCCGGGGCGCCCAAACCTTGGTGGACGCCATTTCTGGTTGGAGTTTGGTTGAAAAGCCCCCCCTGATGGTTTTACACGGTTTTGGCGGGCGAGTGGGTCGGGCGGGACGTTGAAAGGACTATCTTTTTTCAAAAGCACCATCCATACATCATCGTTGTCGATTTAATTTTTTTTA